>SNVD02013877.1:0-84520 GCA_013180625.2 Boswellia sacra
TGTAACTCCTTCCCAACCGTTTTTTCCAACAATACTTTGTACAGCCAAAGCTTTAGGAATAACTCCTAAAACTTGAGTACCTCCTACATGTGCAGCTGTTGACACACAACCCATTAACCCGAGGCTACCTCCCCCATAAACCACATGAATCTTTCTTTCAGCCAGTATCCTACCAAGATAATTCGCTACTTCTACGAACTCTTCACTTTTACCTGGTCGAGATCCACAGAATACACATATCATTTGGATTCGACGTTTTGAAGTTCCCTCCTGTCTATGCAACTCTCTAACTAATGTTTGAAGAAGAGAATAAGGAGATGTGGTATTTATGGAGTGAAAAAGGTAATGCTAAATGATGATATCTATCTCGGTTAGCTCGGTTGTTTGTTGAAAAATTTGACAATAATGCATAAAAATTCCAAAGATTGATGAAAATAAGACACCATAAGTCAACAAAAGATACAAATTCAAAAATGACAGCAATGAAGCATTAAAATTCAAAAATGATGGCACGCATGCATATGTACAGGTAGTTGTGACTGTGGCTCACATCTTCCTCTGGTTGTACGTCCAGAAACGGCTTAAACACCTTCTATGAGTTGGGGATATGCTTCCCATCCAGTTTTCTTATAAACTGGCAAACAGGGTCATTTTGAGTCAGATTCACAAGACTATAGCATTCCTGCTCATCTCGGAATTGTGTCCACAAATTAAAATTTTCACGCTGCACAAGTCCACAAGAATGCGTCTCAAGAGTCACGTTCGGGGATATCAATCCAAAGATCTCCTTACTCAGTCGCCATTCTTGATGAACTGTAGTTTATCCTCTCGATTATTAGACAAATATCCCAAGGAGCGGCAACGATGGTTACAAGTCCATCTTGCACATTTGGGACAAACTTGTAACCTTTTCGCTCTTCGCTTTTTGGCATTAGAGCTTTTTCCCAAACCTGGCATATGGGAAACAAGATTATCTGAAAACTCACAAGAGAATCGAACCTTGGCTTCAATTAACCATCTTAAATCAGCAGGAATACCCTTACGCATCAACAACCTTAGTCTTTCTGCATGAGCTTTATAAATTTTAAGCAAATCATTTTGAGGAAGATAGGGAAAATGTTTGTGCAATTTTGAGAGAATGGTATATATGTGAAGAAAATGAGAGAGAAGAAAAGAAAATGGATGCAAGGTGAGCAACAGTTTTTAGGGAACTGAAAAACGCTTTAATAAGTCACGGATACCGTATCCGGCCACTGTGACCCGGGAAAAATCAATCCTTAAAATAGGATCAACTAAAGCAATTGGACCTCTTCTTTCGTTTGGTCAAACTTTTCAAAGAATGGTTTTAACCGTTGTCCATTAACTTTAAACACATGACCATTCTTTGGGTTCTCAATTTCAACTGCTCCATGAGGGAAAACATTTTTAACAATGAAAGGCCCAGTCCAACGTGACCGAAGTTTACCAGGAAATAAATGCAACCTTGAATCATACAAAAGAACTTTTTGTGAAGGTTCAAGATTTTCTACAATAAATTTGTCATGACAACCTTCACTTGTTTTCTTGTAGATTTTCTATTTGCGTAGCCTCATTCCTGATTTCTTCAAGTTCACTTAGTTGGAGTTTACGTTACTTGCAAGCATCATTCAAATTTGTGTTAAATGTTTTAATGGCCTAATAAGCTTTATGCTCAATTTCCACAGGCAAGTGACAAGGTTTTTCATAAAATAATCTATAAGGAGTCATACCTAATGATGTTTGAAAGCAGTTTAGTAAGCCCAGATGCCTCTTAAGTCTTAATAGACCATCTTTGCGTTTTGGGTTACCTTTTTTTTCTAAGATCTTTTTTATCTTCCTTTAGCTAATTCACTTGTCCACGTTGTTTGTGGGGTGATAAGGTGTAGAAATTTTATGGGTTATTCCATATTTCTTCATTAAAGTTTCAAATGGTTTTTTACAAAAATGTGTACCCCCATCACTAATAATGGCTCGAGGAATTCCAAATCTACTTAAGATATTCTCCTTCAAGAATTTGACAACTGTTTTGTGATCATTGTTTCGACAGGGAATTGCCTCGACCCATTTTGAAACATAGTCCACTGCAACAAGGATGTACACAAAACACTGAATGACTTGACAGGGTCCATAATCATACCCCAACAGGCAAGATTTCACGATAGAATGGGATGCAAAACGGCATCATGTTTTGTCTTTTTGAAATAGATCCCTTTTTGACATTTTCACTACGTTTTGGCAAAATTCTGTGCATCTTTAAATAAGGTGGGCCAATAAAATCCACATTGTAAGATCTTAGCAGCTGTTTTTCTAGATGAAAAATGTCCTCCACATGCTTCAAAATGACAAAAGTTAATGACACTACTTACCTCATTGTCGGGTATGCATCTTCTTATTATTTGGTCTGGATAATATTTGAACAAATATGGGTCGTCCCAATAAAAATTTTTCACCTCGGTTAAAAATTTCCTTTTGTCTTGAGCATTCCAATGAGGTGGCATTTTTCCGGTTGCAAGAAAATTTACAATGTTAGCAAACCAAGGTACAGTAGCAACAGAAAATAAAAATTCATCCGGAAAAGAATCATTGATAGGTGAAGTTTCAATTAATGTCTCTGTCGTTAGTCTTGAAAGATGATCAGCAACGACATTTTCGGCTCCTTTCTTATCTTTTATTGTGATGTTGAATTCTTGGAGCAATAAGATCCACCGTATCAATCTAGGTTTTGCATCCTGTTTAGACATTAAATATCTCACAGCTGCATGGTCATTGTAAACAATTGTGGGAGAACCAATTAAATAAGAACGAAATTTGTCCAATGCAAATACTACTGCAAGTAGTTCTTTTTCAGTTGTTGTGTCATTCATTTGCGCATCATTTAAAGTCCTACTTGCATAGTATATGACATAAGGCTTACCCTCTTTTCTTTGTCCTAAGACAGCACCAACGGCATAGTCACTTGCATCACACATCAATTCAAAAGGCAAGGACCAATCAGGAGATTGCATATTTGGAGCAGTTGTTAAAAGTCCAATTAGTGTATCAAAGGCATTTTGACATTCTTGAGTCCATTCAAAGGAAGTATCTTTTATTAAGAGGTTACAAAGATGTTTAGATATAGCACTGAAATTTCTTATGAACCTCCTATAAAATCCAGCATGCCCTAAGAATGAACGAACCTCTTTAACTGTTTTTGGTGGAGGCAAATGGGAAATTAATTCCACTTTTGCTTTGTCCACTTCAATTCCTTTAGAAGACACTACATGACCTAAGATAATTCCTGAAGTGACCATATAATGACCTTTTTCCCAATTCAAAATAAGACCTTTTTCTACACACCTTTTTAGGACTTTTTCTAAGTTTTCAAGACAATTATCAAAAGAGTTTCCAAAAACAGTTAAATCATCCATAAAAACTTCCAAACAATGCTCAACCATGTCACTGAAAATGCTTAACATGCATCTTTGAAAAGTGGCTGGGGCATTGCAAAGTCCAAAAGGCATTCTCCTAAATACAAAAGTGCCAAAGGGGCACGTGAATGTGGTCTTTTCTTGGTCTTCAAGTGCAATGGGGATTTGATAGTAGCCTGAGTATCCATCAAGACAGCAGTAGTAGGGGTTTCCTGCTACTCTTTCAAGAATTTGGTCAAGGAAGGGTAAGGGAAAATGGTCTTTTCTAGTGACAACATTTAATTTTCTATAATCGAACTCCTCCAACTAGACATCGAGACACGAGTTTGGTTCAGTAATTTCACCCCTTTTCATTTTTTAAAACACTGTAATGCCCAGATTTTTTAGGTACTACTTGTGTAGGGTCTTTACCCCTTCTATCAGAGCAATGTGCTAGATAATTCCCACATCAAGTATTTTGAGAACTTCAGCCCTAATGACCTCTTTCATGTGTGGATTTAATCTCCTTTGAGGTTGTTGAGATGTTTTGGCATTTTCCTCTAAATGTATTCTATTTGTGCAAATTAAAGGGTTAATGCCTTTTATATCTTTTAAAGTCCACCCAATTGCATTTTTATGCCTTTTAAGCACTTCTATCAACTTACCTTGTTGCTCGCATGTGAGGGATGAAGAAATTACCACCGGATATGTCTGATTCTCCCCAATATATGCATATTTCAGTCCTTCAGGTAAGGGCTTCAATTCTAGCTTGGGAGCTTCACCTTCCTTGCTTTCATTCATTTGCCCCAATTCTTCAAATCTTGATTTTGAGCCTTTTTCCAATACCTGTGCACAATCTAGTAAGGAACACATATTAGAAAGATCATGTTCTAATTCCATACTTGATTCTAACGAATTTACTAAACAAGTTTCCAAAGGGTCAGAAGAACTCCCTTTTTGGATGTGATCTTCCACAATAGATTCGATCATATTAGCCTCCTCAATTTCATCTTCTTCTTCATGTGATTGTTGGCACATATTGAACATTAAGTTCCAATGTCATGTTCCCAAATGATAGCTTCATTACTCCATTCCTGCAATTAATCAAAGCATTAGAAGTAGCTAGAAATGGACGCCCTAAAATAACAGGAATTGAATTGCTTACTTCTACTGGTTATGTGTCCAAGACGATAAAATCCACTGGGTAAATGAATTTATCGACTTGAACTAATACATCTTCTACTACTCTTCTTGGTACTTTAATTGATCTATCAGCAAGCAAAAGAGTCACAGAAGTCGGTTTTAACTCACCTAAATTGAGTTTCTGAAAAACCGAATATGGAAGCAAATTCACACTAGCACCAAGATCAAGTAAAGCTTGTTCAATTTTATGGTCTCCAATAACACATGAAATTGTAGGACAACCTGGATCCTTCTATTTCACTGTATTATTGTTTTGAAGAATAGCACTTACTTGCTTGGCTAGAAAGGCCTTCTTTTTCACATTTAATTTCCTTTTCACAGTGCACAAGTCTTTCAAAAATTTTGCATAAGAAGGTATCTATTTGATCACATCTAGCAAGGGAATGTTGACCTTTACCTATTTGAAAATTTCAAAGATTTTAGAATTGTGAGTTGGCTTCTTTTGTGTGGCTAATGCTTGAGGAAATGGAGGCACAGATGAGGATTTGGTTTCTTCTTCGCTAGGTGTTGGGTTGGCAGCCTCTTCCTGTCCTTTAGAGATCGATTCTTCTTCTTTCTCACAAGGATTAGGAATGTGTTTTTCAACAACCTTACCATTGCGAAGGGTCATAACTGACTTGGCTTGGTCAAAATAATGGTTATTTGAATTCCCTACATTTGAGTTAGATTGATCTTTGGGGTTTTGCAATGTTTGAGAAGGAAATTTCCCTTTCTCTTGGATGCTAAATGTTAAGGCAATTTTGGTCAAGAAGTTTCTGATAGATTTGCTATGTTTTGAGCAGTTTGACTATTGGAGTCTCGTGCTTTTGTAATGAATGATCATGTTCTTCAAAGTCATTCCTAGGAGGAGATCATATGCATTTTAGCATGAGAATTTTGACATTGTCGTGTTTGGAAAAGGGACTTTGTAAGATTGTGCATGATTGCCTTTTTCCAGCTACAATTTGATGATTCTCCAACAGATGTAGTTTTGATATGGTTGTGAGTTTGGCCTTTTGAAAGTGTTCACTTCATTGGCTTCTTCATGGACATTCCCTAAGGCCGGATAAGTTGGGCAATCATCAGTAGAATGGTCATTGTCATCACAAATGTTACAGATATTTTCTTGAATAGATTTCAATTGACCACTCTTTTTCATCTCTAAAGCCTCGACTTTTCTCGCTAGGGATGCAAATTTGGCTTGAAGGTCATGGTCTTCCCTAAGGTTGTAAATGCCTCTATTGGATGTCGAGGTTGGGGCCTTGCTTGGTACCTCCTAGGTGCCAGCAGTGTCCCAATTTTGTGCTTTTTCTGCCAAGGAATCTAGGAAGTCAAGTGCTTCCTCAGGGTCTTTTTCTTTAAATTCTCCATTATACATTAATTCTACTAGTTGCCTATCTTGAGGTGTTAACCCTTCATAGAAGTGTGCAACTATTCTCCAAGTTTCAAACCAAGGTGAGGACAGGTATTAAGTAGTTCCTTATACCTATCCCAACATTGGTAAAGGGTTTTCCCTTGTTTCTGAGAGAAATCAGAAATTTGTCTTTTAAGAGAATTTGTTCTATGGGTAGGAAAAAATTTTTTCAAAATTGTTGTTTCATCTCATCCCATGAACTGATGGAATTCGACCTCAAATTTTGTAGCCATGTTCTAGCTTTATCTTTTAAAGAAAAGGAAAAAGCTTTAATCTAATGGTGTTTATGCTACAATTTGGGTCAGTGTAGGAGCTACATAGCTCTTCAAAGAGTTTTCAATGCGAATATGGGTTCTCCTGTCCAAGGGCCATGAAAGTGGGTAGAAGTCGAACAAAACTTGGTTTGAAATTGAAATGGATTGAATCTGGAGGAGAAACTACACAAGATGGTGCACTAGTCCTTACCGGATTCAGGTAGTCTCTGAGGGTTCTTCGTTGGTTTTGATCATTTTGTTGCGAACGGTTGTCCCCTTCATCCGTGAATATTTCCTCATGATTATCGGCCATGTTTTCTAAGAGAGATGATGTTTTTCTAACAAGTCTACCACTAGATGTTCGTGACCAAATTTTCATGCAAGAAAGAGAGAAGAAAAGAGAGCAAAAGATGAATACACAAAAAAAAAATAAAAATTTAGATCTAAGATGAGAAAAGAATACTTAAATTTTTGGGCACGCCAATTTTTTTACCTTCCCCGGCAACGGCGCCAAAAACTTGGACACATCCGAAAAGGATTGGCTCCTAAGTATAGGAGTGTCCGAAGTAATAAACCCGGTGAGACCGAGGTCGATCCACGAGGAAGGGAATTTAGCGTTAACAAATTAAAGCTAAAACAAATGTTGATATGGATTATTCAAGAGTAACATGATAATATCCTACAAGTACGTAACATGGTAGATGGTATTACCGACCATTGAATCTTAAAACAAAAGAGAGGAGGTAAAACCATCCATGGAAATAGGTGGTATAACCAACCATAGTAAATTAAAGACAATTTCATAAGGTGGTAGAACCTACCATAGTAAATAAAATAAAAAGTTCATAAACAATAGAATAATTAAAATACACGAGGAATTAACACAATAACAATGAAGGCTAAGGTTAGGGGATCCGCCCTTGATATTTCAAATAAGGATAATTAACCCATTTTAGTTATATGAATTATATTTGTTTCGTTACCAATATTTATACCACTTCTTGTAAATTGGTTCAAGCATCCAACTGTCCAAGCATCATATTTCTATAACAAATCAGGTTCTAACTAATTCGTGTCGGTAAGGAAGAACCATACATCATCTAGAAAGGATCCAAGCATTTGATGTGCCAAGGATTGTCGACAATGGATCACGACCTCCACTTTACGAGTGGTGTCAAGATTGATTAAGAAATTAAATATAAATCATATTGAATAAACATTATAAGATTAAGATTATTAAGCACATATTAAGGGTTAGAGAATCCTTATTCTCATATCAAGGGTTTCACCCTTTCACCTTAGCAAAAGAGAAATTAGAAGAACATTATAATAGAAAGAAAATAAAATGCAAGAAAAAGGAAATTCATTAATAACATAAACACACAAAACACAATACAAGATCCTAGCCAAAGCCAAAATGTTCCAGCCAAGGCCAAGATGCCCTAATGGGTCACAAGGCACCTCTATTTATAGATACATCCAGGGGCAAACTTGTCAAATTACAAGGGCATAATTGTCAAATATTAGTTGTAAATATCTTTGACAATTGGGATCATTAGGCACCGACTTTGACCATCAATTTTGACATCGAAATGTTGTGAATTTTAATCACATGTCTTCATGAAAGTTGTAGATATTTCTCTCAGCTTTCTAGAACATATTGATTTGCACAATTTGGATACGTATTTTGAGAGATACGGTCCAAAATACTGAGGCCTGGTCAGACTGGGCCGAGACTGTAGATGGGTTCACTTCAAGCCCAATTTTGGTCCACTAAGAGCCCGAATTTGATGATGCTTGTGAAATGCAATCTTGTAGACAATTAAATCAGCTTTCCAAAACATTAAGAATTGCACCATTCTGATCTATAAATAGAGAGTTATGCCCATTTTACCAAACCTGCAACAAAACCAAAATTAAGAGAAATTAATTTCAAAGATGCAAATGCTACAAATATGCTTAAGTTGAGGAATTTAATGACACTATTAATACAATATGATGAACTAAACTCTTATTAAACATGCATATTTAAGTGTTCATCATGGAGCATACTCAGCAGCAGGTGGAGTTTGAAACAACGATATTGAACCCAGTTAGATCTGTTGAGACAGATGATGGTACTCCTATGACAGAGGAGGATTTGGGAGATGATGGTGAGGGTTCTACTCAGGAACCTCAACAGCAACAAGAATCTATTGCAGTTAATAGGCCAAGACGTGAGATTCGCAGACCAGATCGATTTGCTGATATGGTGGCCTATGCACTTCCAGTTATAGATGCTGATGTTCCTTCCACTTATAGAGAGGCAGTCAGATGTTCTAAAGTTGATAAGTGGAAGACAGCTATGAGTGAAGAGATGCAGTCTCTTCAAAAGAATGAAACTTGGGAGCTAGCTCAACTATCGAATGGTAAAAAGGCAATTGGGTGCAAATGGGTATATGCAAAGAAAGATGGATTTCCTGACAAGAATGACGTCCGTTACAAGGCAAGGTTGGTGGCTAAAGGCTACGCTCAGAGGGAAGGAATTGACTACAATGAGGTATTTTCTCCAGTTGTGAAACATTCTTCAATTAGAATTTTATTAGCCTTGGTAGCTCAGATGAATATGGAACTAGTTCAATTGGATGTAAAAACTGTATTTTTACATGGTGACTTGGAAGAGGAAATCTATATGGCTCAGCCAGAGGGATTCAGAGTTGCTGGTAAGGAAAAATTTGGTTTGCAAACTGAAAAGATCGCTTTATGGTTTGAAGCAATCTCCCAGACAGTGGTATAAGCGATTTGATCGGTTCATGATGGGTCAGAGGTACACAAGAAGCAAATTTGATAATTGTGTGTATTTTCGGAGGCTATATGATGGTTCTTTCATTTATCTACTCTTGTATGTTGATGATATGTTGATAGCTTCGACGAATGTCGAAGAAATTGCAAAGTTGAAGACTCAGTTGAATCGAGAGTTTGAGATGAAAGATTTGGGTGAAGCTAAGAAGATTCTAGGTATGGAGATTAGCAGAGATAGAGGGAGAAGCAAGATTTGTTTGACTCAGAAGCAATATTTGAAGAAGGTATTACAGCGGTTTGGCATTACAGAGCAGTCAAAACCTGTAAGTACCCCACTTGCTCCTCATATGAAACTCAGTGCATCTTTATCTCCTAGTACAGATGAGGAACGAGAGTACATGTCTCGAGTTCCGTATGCTAATGCAGTTGGTAGCCTGATGTATGCTATGGTGTGTACGAGACCGGACATTTCACATGCAGTTGGAGTTGCGAGCAGGTATATGCATGATCCTGGTAAAGGACATTGGCAAGCAGTGAAATGGATTCTACGCTATTTGTTGAGAATCATAGATGTTGGCTTAGTCTTTGAGAGGGATAATACATGTGGTCAGTATGCTATTGGTTATGTTGATTCAGATTATGTTGGTGATTTGGATAAACGTCGGTCAACAACCGGTTATGTGTTTACTCTTGCAAGAGCACCAGTGAGTTGGAAGTCTACTTTATAGTCTACAGTGGCTTTGTCTACTACAGAGGCAGAGTATATGACAATGACAGAGGCTGTGAAGGAAGCTATTTGGTTACAGGGATTGCTAGATGAATTGGGAATTGGGCAGAAGAAGATCACTCTTTATTCTGACAGTCAGAGTGCTATCCATTTAGCGAAGAATCCAGTGTTCCATGTTCGTACGAAGCATATTGATGTTCTGTATCATTTTGTGCGGGAGATCATTGATGAAGGGAGAATCTTACTTCAGAAGATTGAGACTGCCGAGAATCTTGTAGATATGTTGACTAAGGTTGTGACAGCGATCAAGTTCAGTCATTGTTTGGACTTGATCAATATTGTGCGAGTTTGACCGCGCCAGTGGGCGCATTTGGAGGCGTTGCAATTGTGATAGAGAATGTGGGAAAAAGAAGAGTTTTGTGGTGGAATGGCTAAATCGCCAAGGTGGAGAATTGTTAGAATTGTGGCTCTTTAGCCATTGTGTGTGTGTGTGCAAGGATCCCATATGAAGTGGGAGTCTTTGTGTTGGAGAGACTTGGGCTTATAAATTAAAGTCAAGTCTTCTCACTTATGTGTCCCATTGGTAATTCTCCTCCACCCCCTCTATTTGTAAGGCCTCACATATAAGACCTTATAGTTTAAGGGCCTTTCATTAAGGACCTTAAAGTTTGTAATATTTGTTTTTCCCCCTTTGATTTTGGGTATTTGTAGTATTGCCCAATTGTTTAGGTAATTACAGTTTGATCCAACTATTTGGGTAATTACAGTTTGACCCAATAGTTGTGGAATTTGTATTGTGGCCCAATAGTTTGTAATTCTCTTTGAAGATAGTGGAAAGTTTCTTCAGCGGCGCCCGAGGACGTAGGTACAAATACCGAACCTCGTTAAATCCTGATGTATTTTTTATTTCTGCATTATGGTTGATTGGTTGCCTCTTTAGTTGCTATTATATTCAATTATCTAGCATATAGTTGTGGTTGTGCATTTTGGGTTGTTCAGTTGGTTATTGCTTCCGCTCGTGCATAACAACAGCTTCCTCTTCATGTGTCCAATTCTCCAAATCGTCTCTACACCACTCTACGTCGTCTCTCACCATGTTCTCCCCCACCGATGTCACCTTTGCATCCTTCAACCAACCCTCCCTCTCCCTCCTCCGGTTCCCCTGCCCCCTCTCTTTCAACCCCCACAATTCCAAGAGCCCCACTCTTTGTCCAAACCGCAACACTGGAAGAGGAGCTAACCACCATGAGAAATTTACATATGATTTTATGAATTTAAAGGTAAGCCGAGGGAGAGTGAAGTTGGAATTAAGATTGATGAGGTTGAAGGGGGAACTAAAAATTAGGCCCAACCATTTCTTCGATCGATACTGATTTGAATTTGAGTATGGATTTGGAGGGAAGACGACAATATTTTCGTTAAAAGTCATCATTATGGCCTATTATTTGAACTGGGTTTATCTTGGAATCAATGTTGGCGTTTGTTTTGGTTTTTCTAATTCTGGTTTTGGAATCAGTGTTGGGGCTATGTTTTTTGTGTTGTTTTGGCGCTTTGGTGGTTTTGGATGGAATAAACAGGAGGCAATGAAATGGTATATTTGCTGAGTGCCATCGTACTGGATTGGTTCTTTTGCTTTGATGGTGCATTGCTGTACTGGATTGGTTCTTTTGCTTTGATGGTGCATTGCTGTGATGGATGTGGTGATTCCTGAAGAAGGTTTGTGATGGTGGTGGTCAAGAAGATGGGTTTGGAGGTGGTAGGGTTGGGGTTGTTGAGGGGTTCATAGAAAGGGAGCTAGAGGTAGTTTGGCTGGGGGTGGAGAGGCTGGAGGAGGAGAGGCTGGTGACGAAGTGGCTGGAGCGGTAGTTGGTTTTGAAGTTGGAGAGGAAGTCAAAGTTCTTAAAAAAAATTGTTTTCAATTTAAATTAATTTAAATTTAATTTGATTAATGGTTTTTTATTTATTATTGTTTAATTTTATCAAAATCTTTAGGAGTCGTTTGGTACATGCGATAGGAATGTTGGAGATAGAATTCATATTACTGAAAAAATAAAATATGAGAATTAAAATGGTATTAATGTATATAGGAATCTTGTTCTTGTTTACTTGTTTACCGTGAGAATCAGATTATTAAGAATGTTCATTTTATTTGTTATGTGTAAGTAAACTCATAATTAAAATTTTTTCAATATTTTAAAAGCACTTAAATTTGTTTATTGTTCTAGAATAATTGTCAAAAAAAAAACAACAATAATAATTTTGAAGCTTTTAAAATCTATTGTTATGAATTACAATAAATAATTTTAAAGATTTTTAAATTTATTATAAATTTATTACAAATTAAAATAAATAATTTTTAATTTGTTATAAATTTATTATAAATTACTATAAATAATTTTTAAATTTATCATAAATTTATTAATAATTCTAAACCATTGTAGAATACCAAACAAAATATGCAGAATATAAAAAAAAAATACAGAAATTAGAAACCCGAAATTCACGTACAAATCCTAAATCAGAAATTCCAAAAATTCGCAAACAAATTCTAAATTATAAATTCTAGAAATTATTTACAGAAAACATATCAAGAAATTCCAAACATAGAGATTCAAAAACAAATCCCAAATCAAAAATTCCATAAATTTACAACCAATATATCCAGAAATTCTAAACCCAAAAAATTACAAATAAATTCCAAATTAGAAATTCACAAAAAATCCCAAATTGCAATCAACAAAGTCGCACGACTTCTATAACTAGCAAGTTGCCATAAACCCATCGTGCACCACCGTGACAATCACACCATCGCTACCACTGCCATCCAGCACACACACCACCACGACAGTCCAGTTGTTGTTGCCACTGCCATCCATGGATTAGGAGAGGTGGTGGAAGAGGAAGGTAGAGGAGAGAGAGAAAGAGAGACAAAAAGGCAGCAGGAGGCAAGGGCCGGCACCACCACACAAACATTGCACAATCACCAACATAATAACCAAAATTACAATCAACAAAATCGCACCACCACTATTAGTCGCAGCCACCGCCATCTAGTTACACTCCTGCCGCTAGAATCCAGTCGCACTCAAAAGAGACTGGTAGAGTGAGAGATGAGAGATAGGGTAGAGATTGAGAGATGACAAAGAGAAGGAAGAAGAGAGATGGGTTGAGAGATGAGAGACGGGAGAGAGAAGAGAGACGGATAGATGGGATTCGAGAAAAAAGAGAAAGGTGGAATAAGATTACCAAGAATGTGAAACTCAAGCATTCAATGGGTTTCATGTAAGGGTGGTAATTCGTGTCGTGTCGTGTCGACCTATTTAATTATCGTGTTAAAACATGAAATACGGATTTGACACGATTATTAAACGTGTTATCCACGTGTTGTAATCGTGTCATATTTAATTTATATAATTTACTTAATTATTTAACCTAGTTATGCATAATATATTATATTATATATATTTATATCAATTAAAATTATTTTTAGAATATAAACTATTATTAGTATAAAATATTATTAAAATCATCATAATTTATTATTTCGTAAATTAATTTATTTTATAATATAAGAATATCAATTTTATAATATATATGTTGTAAGTAGTTAACAATTTATATTATTAAATAAGCTTACATATTAAAGATAGACAAAATATGTTTAACTATTCGTGTCATTAAATGGGTTGGCGTGTTGAATACTCTCAACACGAATCCAACCCATTATTAATCGTGTATCGTATTCGTGTCGTATTCATGTCGTGTTCGCGTGCCATGACCCAAATTGCCACCCCTAGTTTCATATTAGCCCCGCGAGGCAGTAATTTGAAAAAGTGAAATTCTAGAGTTAAAATAGTTAATAAGGATACCAAATAAAGAGTTGCAATTAGATTCTTATAAATCTGATTCCTATCCCTGATACCAAAAAACCCCTTAGGTACCATAGTCTAGTGCTATCCATCAAGTTATTGTTTGATACCCTTCCACTTGTTAACTCCAACGCTGACCCAAGAGGGCAAAAAGTATGTTTTAGAAAAGTGGGGGATGATCAAATTTTAGCCAAATCAGAGGGGCAAATAGTTATAATCACTTAAATTTAACTGTTAAATAATTACAATAGTGAAGATCAATGAAATTTTTAAAACTATAAGATGGCCATATGAAAATCTCATAGCTTGTAGGATCTTATATTATTGCATTGTAATTAGGTGAATAAAATCACCCTTCATATATCCATCTCCACAAATTAAAAAAAAAAAATGATTCATTTATAAAAAGAAAAATTTTAATTCTAAGATTGATGAAAAATTATTCATCAAACTAAATAATAAAATTTACTCAACCCAAGACAGTTGCTTGAATTTTTACTAACCAAGTCTACTAAATTGTCATAGATAAGTGTAAATTTCACACATTGCCTACTAAATTATGATAATTATGGAATGTAATAACTGAGAGCCTGAAGAAGCTATTATAAAGCAAGTGGAGCAAATAAGAAACACGGCAAAGCAATTCATATACCAACATTGAAACAAAAAAAGAATAATATAAAAATTCGCTGTAAGCACATGAAAACTGAAGAGAAAATTCAAATTTATATACAATCGATGTTCACAAGCCTTTATACAGTTTTTGCGTTTTCTTTGAATTTGAAACAATTGAAACAACAATTCAGTGTTTCAAATTAAAGAAGCAATTTCTGTACTTAATTCCCTGTTTGAGATCCGCAATTTAGCAAACAAATAATAATCCAAGAAAGATTCATATATCAGTGACAAACCCATAATATCATATGTACCTGCGTTGATGATACATAGCTAACAAAACACACCATCAAAAAGGCAACTACCTACCCTAAGATGCATAGAGTGAGATATTTAAACCCAAATTTTATCTCCACATAACTGATTACTACATCCGCGCAAACCATAACGAAAATAAACATAATTCCCTTCAAATACATATAACTCGTTAGCTGAAAGCAAGAATGTACAATCATCACCGGCATGCAACAGTCTATTCTCCAGTTCATCCATCACAGGAACCCACTCACGTTTCTCTTCATCAAGTTTATAAACATTCATACGTGAGCAAAACGTAACAATACAGAACAAATCCGTAACCGATTTTACCAAGTACCCCAACTCTGAGGGCAGATTTGGCCAGGGGTAATTTGCAACTTGGGTGATGCTCAAAGACTTACAATCCACAGCCATGGTCAGACCTGTAAAATCTGCAGCATAGAATTTTTCATTGTAACAAACAATATTATCAAAACAATCAACAGTAGTTATGTTTAGGTTAGTCCACTTCTTGTCTCCATTTCTCCATACAACTAATCTCCTTGTAATACTATGTATAGCCATAACTGCAAACCCATTAGCATATTCTGAAACAATCACTTCCCCGAAAAAATTAGGCAATATTCTGTACTTCTCATGATTATAAATCCTTGTACCAGTAGTAGCTAATTCAAGTCGGTACGCTGAAGTTATCTTCCTAACTCGATAATTCAACATGTTCAAAGACTTCAAAAACTCAAATAAATTTTTTAAAGGGAAATCACTCACTGGATCACTGATTCTGACTTTTCCGGGGCTCGATTCTTCTATTGTGACTAGCCATGTCGATGTTGTTTCATGGGTACCCGAAATTTTGTCCAGTGGCTCTATAGCATAAACAATTGGCTTGGTGACCAAGAAATCGAAGCCGTTGCCAGGGGTTGATCTTCAGAGAAATATATCTTGAAACTTGAATGTGGAATTAGATATTTGGGAGGTTTTAGAGTAAGTTTAGGTGTAGCTTAGCTGTCATAATGTAGCACATGTGGCATATATTTATTTACTGATGTATATATACTTGGAAGAGACATTACGATAAGGATAATAAAAATAAAAGGGAGATTCTTCCACAAGCTTCTTCCTCCAGTTTTGATATGGTATTAGAGCACGTGGTTGTCTTCTTCTTTGGCTCTGTTAATAGAGATTTGTTCGGTGCTGCTGATTTTCAGTGCTGATTTCCCTCTCACATAACTTTGTTTTTCCTCTGTTATATCCTTTCTCTGTTATGGCTTTCCCTACATTCGAAGTTTCAGATCAGTCTGCACCTCCCATGGATCGTTCCACCATTTATGATCTTTGAATCCTTACTTCCTTCATCATTCTAATAGTCCAGGACTGGTTCTGGTCTCGCAACCTCTGACTGGATCAGATAACTATACCTCCTGGAGTCGAGCGATGTTGATTGCATTTTCAGTGAAGAACAAAGTAGGGTTTATCAATGGTTCAATTCCTAGACCTGAAGGTAACGATCTTAACCTTCTTTATTCATGGAATCGCAACAATAATATTGTCATTTCTTGGATCTTGAACTCTATCTCTAAAGAAATTTATGCTAGATCATTTACTCTAATTTTGCTCAAGAAATTTGGATCGTTCTTCGAGATTGTTTCCAACAGAGTAATGGACCTAGAATTTTTCAATTGCGTCGTGAATTGATGAATCTTGCTCAAGCTCAACACTCTGTTAGTGTTTATTTTACAAAATTGAAGACAATATGGGAGGAATTGAACATTCACAGACGGGTTTGCACTTGTGGCAAGTGTACTTGTGGTGGTGTTAAAGCTCTCAATTCTTATTACCAAATGGAGTATATCATGTCACTTCTTATTGGTCTACATGATTCTTTTGCTCAAATTCTTGGTCAGTTACTCCTCATAGACCCTATGCCTCCTATGAACAAAGTGTTTGCTCTTGTCTTTGAAGATGAAAACTAACGAAAAGTTGGAATTCCAATTTCAGATTCAGCGAATACCATGGCTTTTGCTGTCAAAGCTAATACCTCCAAAGGCCACACTTCTGATGTTGTTGGGAACTATCATTCCGATAACAACACTGGCTATTATAATAACGGAGGCCGTAAAGGCAATAGTAGTTTTGGTAGTAACAAAGGGCAAAAGAAGGAAAGGCCATTTTGTACTCATTGTTAATTTCATGGTCATACCATTGAAAAGTGATATAAACTCCATGGATACCCACCTGGATATCAACCAAGACCACCTTCTTCTTCTTCCAATACCACAATTGTTGTTAATCAAATTTCTAGTCAATCAAGTCTGAGTTCCACAACTTCTACTAATCATCCAAATATTGTTGGAAATTTTCTACAAACTCTTGACATTACTCAGTATCAACAATTGATGACTTTGCTATCCAACCATCTTGCTTCTTCTATCAACACCACTAATGGATCTAATGGTTCAGGTGCTTCCCTTGCTACATGTATATGCTTTTCAGTTTCACTGAATCCTATCTTTTCTTCTACAAAATATTGGATAGTCGATTCCAGGGCTACTAGGCATATATGTTCAAATGCTAATGCATTTATATCTTTGAAAACTATTTCCAACTCCACTATCACGTTACCTGATCACACCCAGATTCCAGTGAGCTTATATGGTGATGTCAAACTTGGTCATGTGTTGGTTCTCTAGGATGTATTTTTTATTCCACAATTCAAGTTTAATATTCTATCCGTGAGTGCTCTTATGATAGATTCACAGCTCACTATCAATTTTCTTCCTGATTGTTTCATCGTTCAGGATCTCAACAACAAGAAAATGATTGGCAAGGGTGACAAGTTGGATGATCTCTATGTTCTTAATACTGCCAACATCACTACCAATGATATAGCTTGTGTTTCTTCAAATATTGCTCAAGTAAATAATGTTTCTGCCAGTATTTGGCACAATAGGCTTGGTCACTTATCTTTTAAATGGTTAGATATTTTGAAAGATAGATTAAATTGTGATACTTCTAAAGCTCATAAAACTAACCCTTGTTATATTTGTCCATTGGCCAAGCAAAGACGGTTGTCTTTTGATTCACATAATAATATGGCTGCATCTCCTTTTGATGTGCTTCATTGTGATATTTGGGGTCCTTATCATATTGCTTCCTACTCTGGTTATCGTTATTTTTTGACTTTAATGGATGATTATAGTCAGTTTACATGGATTTTTTTACTTAAGCAAAAATCTGATGTTGCCATTGTCATTCCAAAGTTCTTCAACACGGTTGCTACTCAGTTTAATGCTGCCATCAAAGTCTTCAGGTCTGATAATGCTCCAGAGTTGGCTTTTACTGATTTTTTCAATGAAAAAGGAGTTTTACATCATTTTTCTTATAGGGAACGGCCTAAACAAAATTCTGTTGTGAAACACAAGCATCAACATTTACTTAATGTTGCCTGGGCTCTTTATTTTCATTCATGGGTTCCTTTACAATTTTGGACTGAATGTGTTCTCACTGCTACTTTTCTTATAAATAGGACACCTTTTCCATTACTCCACAAAAATACTCCCTATGACATTTTATACAAATCTGCTGTTGATTATACTGCTTTTTGGGTGTTTGGATGTTTAGCCTCCTCTTTTACTGCTCATCAAGCCAAGTTTCAACCCAGGGCTCAAATTTGTGTTTTTCTTGGTTATCCACATGGCATGAAGGGCTACAAGTTATATGATATTAAAACTAAGCAGATATTTGTTTCTCAGGATATGGTTTTCCATGAAGATTTCTTTCCATTTCATACAGTGGTTCCACAAAATAGGTTAGTTGATCCTTTTCCTAATCTTGTGTTACCCTTTGCTACACTGAGACTTCTACTATTGCATCTTCGACTTTGCCCCTTGTTGCTCAAATTTCTCAAGACACTTCTACTACTGACCAATCACTTGCTCCTGATTCTTTATCACATGATCCTCCTCTTCGAAGATCCTCTCGAGTTCACAAACCTCCCTCTTATCTTCAAGATTTCCACTGCAGTTTGATAACTTCCCAGCCTTTCCCACCTTGTCCCACCTCTTATCCTTTATCTAATTACCTGTCATGCAAATCACTTTCCCTATCTCATAGGACATTTGTTATGGCTATCTCCGCTGAGTTTGAACCTCAGTTTTATCATCAAGAAGTTCAGTTTCCGCACTGGATAAATGCTATGAAAGTAGAATTAGATGCCATGGAGGCCAATAATACTTGGTGAATTATTTCCTTACCTAAAGGAAAACATACTATTGGTTGTAAGTAGATTTACAAAATTAAATATCGGTCTGATGGATCTATAGAGAGATATAAAGCCCGTTTAATTGCTAAAGGCTATACTCAACAAGAGGGACTTGATTTTATTGAAAACCTTTCTCCTATTGCTAAATTAGTTATAGTCAAGGTTCTTTTGGCTTTGGCGGCTAGTCACCATTCGCATCTTGTTCAACTTGATGTGAACAATGCCTTCCTTCATGGGGACCTCTTTGACGAAGTTTATATGGACCTTCCTCTTGGTCTTGGTCGAAAGGGGGATCACTCTTGTAAGGGAGAAACTTTGGTTTGCAAACTTCACAAATCCATTTATGGATTAAAACAGGCCTCCCGCCAATGGTACTCCAAGTTCTTTCAAGCTCTTCTTGCCTTTGGATTTTCTCAGTGAAAATCTGATTATTTAATCTTTACTAAAGGTTTTGGCTCCTCCTTCATTGCCCTCCTGGTATATGTTGATGATATTGTCATCACTGGTCCCAATTCACAGGTCATCAATTCCTTGAAACTCTTTCTTCATAGTCAGTTCAAACTTAAAGACTTGGGATCCTTAAAGTATTTTGTCGGGCTTGAAATTGCTAGATCAGATAAAGGAATTGTTCTATCTCAACAACATTGCACTCTTCAGTTACTTGAAGACATTGATTATCTTGGTTACCAACCGGCTACTGTTCCTATGGATCCTAAACTTCAGCTTCATGCTGATGAAGTTGATTTACTTCTTGATGATTCTCAATATCGATCACTCATTGGTCAGCTTCTTTACTTGAACCTTTCACGTTTTGATATTACCTTTGCAGTTCACAAGCCTAGTCAGTTTTTGGCTCATCCTCGACTACCTTATTTAAAGTCCGCTCATCATCTACTTTGTTACCTCAAGTTTCATCCTGGCCAAGGTTTATTTTTCTCCTCTTCGTCATCTTTATGTGTGAAGGCATTTTTTGATGCGGACTGGGGTTCTTGTCTTGATACCCGCAGATCTATCACTGGTTTTTGTATCTTTATTGTGATTCTTTAGTGTCTTGGAAAGCTAAGAAACAGTCCACTGTATCTCACTCCTCAGATGAGGCAGAATACCGTGCTTTAGCTTCTACTACTAGTGAACTTGTCTGGATCCATCATCTGCTACATGACTTCCAAGTTGCTACTTCAGCCCCTGCTCTCCTCTTTTGTGATAATCAAGCAACTGTGCATATTGCCTCAAATCCTACCTTTCATGAGTGGGCTAAGCATATTGAGCTTGACTGTCATTTTGTGCGTGATAAAATGACTGAAGGATTTCTCAAGCTCATGCCTATTCGTTCTCAACATCATTAGCTGACATCTTTACTAAAGCTTTACCTCCATCTTTATTGTTTCCACTCTTGTCCAAGATGCCTGTTAAGATATTCATAGTCCATCTTGAGGGGGAGTTTTAGAGTAAGTTTAGGTGTAGCTTAGCTGTCATAACATAGCACATGTGGCATATATTTATTTACTGATGTATATATACTTGGAAGAGACATTACGGTGAGGATAATAAAAATAAAAGGGAGATTGTTCCACAAGCTTCTTCCTCCAGTTTTGATAGGAGGTTAAAAAAGAGAGGATGACGATTGAAATGAGTGACAAACTGCACGAAAGCGGCGGATATCTTCTGGTGAGTAAAGCAAGAGGCTTTTTCCTATGATGGCGAGTATGTCTCCAGGGAGAGTCGACCAATTAGGCGTTGTTGTCTTGATGGTTAGCATTAACTGAGAGACCCCAGCAACCCCTACCTATTGGTATATATATTGACTGAGACTTGACAAAATCAAGAAGAAGATGAGAGGTCGATGATCTCAATAAGTTTATGCGAGTGCTCGAGTCGGTCCAATAACCAGAAGTTAATAACAGCGAAGCGGGTAAATTACACCCCCTAACTATTGGTTGTGTATTTCTTGAGTCTTATAAAACGTAATTTCACTCGCTTCACCTTAATTTTGATGAAAAATCAACAACTTCCTCCATAGGTTTCGAAATTTTATTACATTCCCTACCATTGTTATTTGATTGTTTGATTAACATAAAAATGTTAAATTCGATTAAATTACTATAAGGATGTTATTGGGCCCAAATAATATTATAAGGATTTTAACTTTCTTTCACTAAATATCACGAATTTGAGTAATGATAAGAAGAGATAATTTAAGAAAAGTATAATTTAGTTATTGGGCCCAAATAATATTATTAATATAAGGATGTTATTGGGTAATTTAAGTTTTTCAATTAAGTGTTTACTTTACATAATAGCTGAATTATAGAGTTCTATAATTAATTAAATCCCCTTGTCTATATAATAATCTTGTTGATTTGAATTGTATTAGATTCAAATATTAGTATTCGCCTTTAGATAATAAGTTAGATATATTAGTATTTTCTCTTAGATGATAAGTTAAGCTTATATGTTACAATAACAATTTTAAGATCATATTAATAAGAAAATGGAGGACAAATCAAATTAAGGAATGGAGAGAGGATAAAAAAAATTAAGAAAAAAATAAAGTGTAGATGTATATAAAATTGTTGATTTATACTTATACCACTTAACTATTTCAAGAGGACCCTGAAATGATTTTAGACTGGATTTCATCTTATTTCATTGTAATTGATGATCTACTCAAATTTGAAGACAGTACATTATTATTAATTTCATTAAAAACTCTGAAATTCTGATATTAGTGAAAAATAATTCAATATACTAATTTCAAGTTTATATGATCTCATTCTATAATTAGGAACTATATACAGATACTATCTGTAGTTTAACAAGGAATTTCTTTTTAATTCCCTTATCCTTCAAAAAATTCAAATGAATCTATATTTTATTCTTTATTAACTGGTTATTTTCTAAAGTCATAATTCTACATTTCCCATGAGCTGAGCCATGTCCGTTTTTGAGATGGATGTTATTCACATTTAATGCATTGTGAAATAAAATGATTGTACCATCGTTATTGACCTAACTCCTACAAGAATCACGCGCGCTTTGATCGACATTTATTAATCTTTCATCTTCATCTTCATCGTGGAGGGGATGAAGTTTCTTTGGCTAATAATGGAAGGAACAGTCTCCTGCAGGCTCCGGCACCACTCATTTGACGACACCCTGCGCTTTCAAGCAGTTTGTTACTCGTTTCGGTCCTCAAATTTGATTGTGGCAATATGAGGATAGCCTTCTCCGGAGACTCAAACCATGGAAGTGGCGCGCTGGGAAATTTTTACTGACTGAGCCAACTGTTTACGCCATTGAGCCTTATCACAGAGTCTCCGATGCCAAAAAAACAACCAAAACATGGGTGGTAAAATCAAAGAGTCAAATTCGGGAAAAGTCCTAATGAAGGATCTGCTCTAGGCCTGACAAATTATGTACGACCTATTAACACGACACGAACCCATTCGATAAAAACGTGTTTTAGATATAATATTATCGGATTGGGTCGTTAATGGGTTAACACGATAAAACCTGTTTGATATCGGACCGTGTTTGGTTTTATACTATAAAAACCCGTTTCACCCATTTAACCCTTTAGTATTAAGGATAATATAGTAAATTTATTTATGATACATAAAAAAATAAAAAAATATAACAAATACTAATTTATAACTATATTTAACCTAATCAAAATTATTCTATAATAATTACGTCATCTTTTTCTTGTGCGTGTATGAGTATGACATTTTAATGAGAAATATAAATAAGAAACTTATAAAATATTTTATTTAATTTTTAGAAATCATTCAATAATTGGACATTATCAATTATTTATCTTAAATACACTTTAGATAGATATTTAAATGATGTTGGATACAAAATTTTGTTTATATTTTCGTATTATATTAAATTTGGATATTTCGATCGATTTCAAAATATTTGTGAGATTTTAAATTTATAAACTATTGGTTGTATTATTTGTTTAGAATTTATACAAATTATGTTACGCATATTATTGTCTAACTTGAAAATAAAAAAAGGGTTAAATGGATTGGATTCGGGTAACACGTTAAGTTAACAGTCGGGTTTGGATTTATAAATTTAGACCCAATAAGTTAATGGGTCGGATTTGGATTAACATAATTTAACACGACACGAATACGAAACGATACGAAACTGCTCTAATATGACCCATTGTCAGGTCTAATCTGCTCGGTGGGTTTCGTTTTAAAAATTTGTCCAAAAGGTTACTAAAGTATTTGAACCTGCTGGATTATCAGGTTAAGGAAATAACTAAAGTCAACCGACTTGAGTTAGCTGTACAAATGAGGGTTTCTCGCAATGAGAGGTACAAAAGAGTGTCTATTTTCTTTGCCAAAGAAGACAAGAAGTGGATTAAGACAGACACCACCGTTGATAATTTTGAGGATGTTGTTTATCATAATGAGAAATTCTATGTTGTCTACCAGACAAGTTTTTAGTACACATAGTTTTTACCTACTCAACTTGTAAGAAATAATTTGAAACTATTTTTAACATTAAGATTGATAATTATTGAAAAAAATCACACACACACACATAATATTTAACGTGGTTTGACATCAATTTCTTATGTCGATAGATGAGGAGATAAATTCATTAGATTATAAATATACAAGAGTATAAGAAATAATATACCAAACCTGGCATTCTGATATCTAATATTATAGAGCCTAAAACTAATCCCTATTTCATTTGCTCAGCCATGGCCTTGTTTATCCATCTCTTCCATGTCTGTTCTCACATGCATATAAAGGTGTTTACTATGGTTAACCCTTTATGTCAAGTCTCCCTTATATACTTAGAATTGATTCTCAACCCCTATGTTTATAGGTCTATTTGGAATTGTTCTACGCCTAATAGGAGTAGGACTCCTATTTATTTAACAACTCTAATTTCCTATCACTTCTACTTTTTGATTAGTTGGAGAGCTCAACTTGAATAAGGAAATGAGCCATAAATCCCAACACAACGTGCTTAAGTTTCCAAGATAACAAAAGGTACATATTCTGACTAATTGTGTACATGGTTAATTTAAAATATGGTATAGGTAAATTGTAATTGAATGACAATAATCACATAATCATAGGTTGACATTAAAGGGAGAAACCACCAAATAAAATGTTTTATCTATTATCACAAGTACTACAAGTTTATATACAAAGTTGATATGATGATACCACTTATTCAATATCGCATGACTTAAGCATTTATTATATTAATAACTCATATTAATTTTTCCATTCACTTGATACTATATCAACTTTGTATATAAACTTTTTATTGTACAGACTATGTAAGTGCAGTTTTACTCTTTATATATACTCATAGGTGGATTAAACGGTTTATTAACATAAGCGGAGGATTTATTTAATCACTCATATCCCGAACCAAATAAGGAGTCAATTAATAACCACTTCAACCAAAAAGTTTATGGGAATCCTGAATTAATTTTTTATCACAACTGAAAAATAAACTTTCGTTAGTTTACAGAATAACATGTGAACAATCTCAATGCTGGTTTTTACACTTTTGTTTCATCTAATATTCTATGTCGTTGGTTCTTATGGTTCTTTACAGGCCTCTAGCCCAAAGCTCTTGGGATCATCCTCATATTCTATTAGTTTAGTTTAGGTTGTTTTCAAAAGAGTAAAATAATTATTGGCCCTGATCGATTTGATTAATGTAGTGGGGGGAAAGGACTTGGGATTACTAAGTAATCCTAAGTTTGTTGATTGGTTAAAGTTTTTGACTAGGGAAAAATTTTGCTTAGGAATTAGAATTATATAAGTTTTAACAATCATTTTTCCACTCCCCTACCTAAGGAAAACTTTGGTTTTTTTAGGAATAGTACATCAAATTACTAGTCTAACCTTGTATATTTTGTATGTCTCCAAAACTACCCTTATTCAAATAATTGAATAAATTATTGTATAAATAATTAACAAAATAATTATAAATATTATTCATTCATTTATTTTTTTAAAATTAAAAAAATAAAAATTTTATAGTTTTCAAAAATTAAAAAATTGCAAAATTTGAAAATGGTCACTGTCGCTAGCAACTTACCAGCATATCTGCATGTCTAGCGTGGTCGCCAATACAAACATGATCATCAGCCGATCCTCTACTCGTCCGTGCTGGTTTCATTAGCATAGGCTACACCATTTAACATCATAAACGAAATTCAACAACAGATCCCCAAAAAGCAACCATCGCGTGTGGCAAAATGGAAACGCGATCGACAACAAAACCTCAACAGAGAGGAATATCGTTGAACGGCAAGCCCAATGGAATGGTAGTGATGTCCGCGCAAAACCTTCATCGGGCTCTGGCGGTGATAAGCGGTGGCGGGAACTGGAAGCATTTTTCTTTTTTTTTTTTTTCAAATTTCCAAAAATATATTAATAGATAAAATTATATATGCTATTAATCGTATGATTACCATAATTAATTAAAAATTTAAAATTTTTATATTAATTTTATATTAAACAATCATATTATTGTCATAATTAATTGATTTATGAAAGGTAATTAAAATTAAATTTTTAGTTATTAATAAATGATAATATTTACTATTGATGTTATTTTTTGTCCAATTAATTTGTTAAGTTTTTCTTTCCTTTCACAATTCCATCACAACGAAATAATGGAAAACCTCCCCTCATTCCTTTCTTTTCCCCCACCTTTTCCTTTCATCCCACTTTTCTTTTCCTATCTCCTTTATTTTCCACCAACGGAACACAAAGTGTTGAATATTGAGCTTATCATAATTTAATTTAAGATCTATTTTTTGATAGAGTCTACTAAGAATATTAACCAAAAAAAGGGTAGCAAATCTTCTTTATCAAATTTGTTAAAACCCCAAGAGGTCATATAAAAAATTTAAATTTTTTTACAAATGATTGCATGAAAGTTAACTAATTGACCATTTGAAATACATAGATTTTTCTCTCTCTCTGTCCCTTTTTTTTTTTAATTAAGAAGTTGATGATAACACTATTCATGACTTTCTAGTTATATCATAAATTTGCATATCAAATTGTGCACAATAAATTATAATTGACAAATGGACAGTGTGATGATATAATAAATAATGAGGTGAACTTAAGGCTTAAATTGATGTTGCATGTTTCGGATGCATGATTTAGATATAAAATTTTGAAATACATAACATGACTTAAAAAATTGAATTATATATAAACACATTCTCAAACATAATATAGAGTTAATTTAATCTTGAGTCAACTTATTATCTTCCTATCTCATTCTCCTAGCTCTGTTTCTTCTCAGACAATGGGCACAAGCAGACCTAAACTGGTCTAGTCTCTCCCAGGAGAAATAATTGCCAACATTGCTAAACTTCTCCAGCTTCATTCACTAGATGACATCCATCGTTTTCGTGCAGTTTTTCATTCATTCTGATCCTCATCCTCCGTTGCCTTACCTCCAAAAACCCTGCTTCCACATCCAACTTTCATTATCAACTCCTTCCTGGATGACTCATCAACCCCTGGCGATAACAGTTTTTTCCTGCTTACCGAGACTATTGTTTATGTGATCGAGCCCCTTGAAAAAAAATCTCCATTCCGCATGATACTACCCAAACATGGCTTGTCCAACTCCAAGACTCAAACAGTGGCAGCAAATTTCGAATTGAGGATCCGCTCGCTGGCTTTGGTTACAAAAACTCAGACATTATTGAGTTACTGAAGTTTTTAACTTGCTGGAAGCACACCGACTCAGTTGCTACTATCCGTCAAGGAAAATTTGAAAAAAGAGTGCATCTTGATGAGATGGACATGAGCTTTCCTTGTCTTTCTTCTAAAAATTGTTTCTCCTTCATGTGATGATGGGTTTGCGATTATGGCAACACATAATGAAAGAAAGAAACTAGTTGTGTGGAGAAATGAAGACAATAAAAGGATTAACACAGACACAACGGTGGATGATTTTCCAGATATTGTATATCCGAATTTAATCTAACCAAGTACTAAAGTTGAATGAAACATAAGTTGATGAATGCGAAAGACACATACAGGCCTGCCGAATAAATGGTTGTTGATACCATGCGACGAATGATGGTGAGGTGTCCCAAGAAGGGAAACAAAATTGAAGGAAAGCAAAGATTTAAACAATAAAAAGTAATTATAAAAGGAAAGGTGCTGTATTTTTCTCATTTTAAATTTAATTACACATACTTTAAATTAATTAAGGAGCTAGTCAAACAAGGAAAGAACTAAAAAAGTGAAAAATATATTAAAAAAATCAAAGCGTGTTTCTAATGACGAAAGCAAGGAATTCTCCTTGGTGTTTACAATTACACTATTTATTAAACAATTACCCTACGAACGCAAGCTCTCTATATTACACTCCACGATTTTTTTTTTTTTTTTAAGATATATGCTTTGTCTCGTTGGATAGGCATGGGCTGAGTTAGATGGATGGGCAGCCTTCTTCGACTGTGGACACCACACACATTTATCGCTTATCTATTGGCTCGATGGGCAACGGGCTGGTCAGCATTTGCAGTGCAAGGTCTGCTCTTACATCCAGGGATTGGTAGGTATGGTTATTTATATATTTATGTGGAGGACATTCTCGTATTCCAAATATAACGTTTGTTATAATATTTTATATAGTTCTGTGGATGTTAAACTTAACGTTGAATGAATGGTTCAATGTTGTGAATCTTTCTGCTGTGATAAGTGATAGTGTAAACACGGAACACAGAAGGGGTAAAACATAGGTCTAATTATCAATCTGATGAGAAAATGAAGTGGCAAACAATGTTGCTGCTGGTTAAATTGAGGAATGGGTTTTTACATGTGGCCTTGTGGGAAGCATTTAATTAAATATGCAGCAATCCCATGCTTTGGTGGGACTCTTGAATCTCCTGATCTATCTAATGGCAACAGTGAAATCACTTGACGCAGTTGGACTCTCCGTGATTAGGTCTTTGATTGTCTAACGACCCTATGATGCTACTTTGTCTTTTATAATATACAAGGATTAAACAAAACCTTTTTCATTAAAAGCCTTAAATTTGTGATCTTAAAATGTGCGTCTAAGGTTCTTTGCTTAGGATTCTTACTAGTCAAATATATGGGTTGACTTTTATACTATAGCCTTTTTTAGAATTGATTTTGATTCGTTTGCATTGAATGTATGATTACTCGACTGATATAAAAGTCTACACACTTTGTAAAATTAATCTCAACAGTATTATAAAATTAACACTATGTTGGATTTGCTTAGAATATGCGGTATACACATATGGTCAATAATGCAAAGCTAGCATAACAATTCATAACATAATTAATATATGAGCATATATAAGAGCATCTTTTTGTTTTTCTTTTTTCACAATAATAGACTAATTCATTACCCAAGGAAGAATGTTGTTAAAACTCTGGACATTTTTGGATTAATTTTTATTACAAATATATTAGTAGCTTCACTTCTGGTAAATGAAACAGTTGTTCAAATACTTTTCAACTGCTTAACCTTTTCTTATTTAAAGGGAGACAAAAAAGGCATTTGAAACAATCAAATGCACATGAACAATCTTGGTTTAGCCAATTATAAAAGGTAAATAATAAAAAATGCTTTTCGAGGAAGAAGTGAAGAAGCTAGTCTCTCACCCTTCACAAGCACCATCATTTAAAAACATAAGACTAGCAATCAACGGATCTGAAAATGCTCATCCTTTCGATCTCCTCTTGATGGTGGACAAAGAGATGGTTAATGCAAGTGCAAAAGGAGAATATGGACTTCACCGTTGTCTTCCTATTAAGAGAGAGCAAAAATAGTTATCTATAATTCAATCTGTGAATAAACCACTCGCAAGCAACAACTCTTATCTAAGAAATTTAACAGGCAATGAAAAAGAAACAATAACAAGAAAAAAAACACAAAAAACACCAGATTTATAGTAGTTCAATCAATCAAACCTACATCCATTTTAGAGATCTTAGTAGCAAGTTTTATTAATCAACAATAAGTACAACAGAGTACATGAGCAACGTAAACAGGATTTTTAGACACTTTATTAAAAGACCAACATGCCCTTGATATCAAAGATTATGTTTCATGAGAAGTATGTAAAATCAAGCCCAAGTCACTAAGGCATCTACCTGATCGATAGATACCTAATTGGGTCGGTTAGATAGTGATTGCCCAGTCCCAGAATCTATAAAGAATAAATTGTTCACTATCATTACACCACATGGCAGCCTCTCATCACCTTGAAATTAGGGTTTTTACTACATCAAAGAATATGCCAAGAATCCTTCCCACTAGCCAAGATCTCACCACCTCATCATAATGGATGGTCAAGACCTAGGTCAAGTTTCGAATCACCTATATAAGGAAAGAGACAAAGAATAAAGGAAATTTTCATAATTCTTCTCATTCCAACAGCGAACAAGAATCTCTGGGTTTTTGTGCTCTATTCTCTTTCTCTCACTAATATTAACTATTCCATTAAACACTATTCATGAGACTTTTTCATGAAATCCATGCATAAACACTTGCATTTATGCTGATTTCTCACCAGAAACGGTGACTTGCTTAATGACTTGGGCGTCAGAGGATTCATGCCGATAAGAAATCCGATGACCCCACTACAAGAAAAATGCTCATAGTTGACGGTCTTTGGCCACCACTTAAGTATATATTTGGTGGTTTCAAAAGTGCCACCAATGACACAGCCAAATATAGTCTATTTGACGGTCAGTCAAACTGCCAAATATGTACATACTATACTTGATGGTTTTTAGCCGCCATGCATAATTATTTTAAAATTTAAAAAAAAAAATACTTGACAGTTTTAAACCGAAAAATATGATTTTCAAGAAATTAAAAAAATAAATATAATCTAAAATATTGAAAAATTAATCATTATAATGTCAAACCAAATTCATAATCTAAGTATGAAATAACAATATAATTACCACTATTATCGAAACGACAACATTCAAGTTCCAACAGCACATTCACCAATTAAGAGTACTATAAACAATTCCACCTTTATTATACTCAACAAAATATGCTATCATTATACTACATAAAAACTATAATTTTAATGCATCATTTAGATATGGGAAGGCCTGCATGCTTGAATGATGGAAATAAAAACTATACAAAAAAAAAAATTAAAAATATGAAATAGCACAAAGTTGCACTTGCCTGCATCGAGTAAAACTGCCCAAATGATAGATCAACATGAGGAAGATGTTACCCTGTGTCAAGACATTTTCAACTGCTTAAATGATAGATCTGTATTTCAATAGAGGTATGGGCATGGCGTGAGTAGTCAAATGATATAGAAAATAGCCAACAGGAGTCAAGACTAAAAGTCATTGGTGATATATGTGTAAGCACTTTGATTTTGAGGGATTTTATATGCATGCAGTTGTTTTAGTTCTTTGCAGCTTATAAATTGAATGTGACATTCTTTTAATAAAGTTATTCCTAATATTGAATCTAATATTTGCCTCTCTTGAAGAAGCTTTCTTGAGTTTAAAAAAAGAATAAAATCCCTTAACCACCAACAAATAATATAAATTATATGATTTCAAAAATAAAACTAAACCTTATTTTGGCACCAAACTAAAATTGATTAGCCGGTCACATTTGTAATCAACCGTAATGGAGGGACAATGTTGTCATGTTTTTGGTTTTTACCTGGGCAACAACCTAGAATTTAGTAGAAATAATGCAGCCTCACTAATTGACGACCATAGTCACGTGCAATCAAATGAAAAGATTAATAGGAAAATGACCTTTACCATCAATTTTCTTGCTTTAAGTAAACCACACCCTAATTCCTATCTCATGCTGAAGTGCCTTTAGCTGATAATTAACAAAACAACAAATATTAATGCACAAGTATTGAAAAATAGAGAAAGAAATGACAGAGACAACTTAACCTACTCCTGAAGTTGTAGTATGGTCCATTCACTTCTTTTGTAAAAGAGCTGTAGTTCTCTTGAATTGGTTTTATTTTGTGACGTCTATACATGAAGCTATCTATTGATTTCAGCTACTTAATGTAGTAAACCATCCAATTTACATGATGCTTCCTCTGGATGTTATTACTTAGCACCCTCATTACCAATTAAATTATCTTATAAATCCATGGATTTGTTTTGGGTCTATTAGGCTGGACTGGAATGGAAATGTTTTGGGCGTCGTGGGCTAGTATAGCTTTGTTTTGGATCTATTGGGCTAGTATGGGATTGTTTTATGTGTAATAGGCTGGTATGGGTTTGTTTTGGGTCTATTGGGCTGGTATGGAATTGTTTTTGTTTTAGTGGGCTGGTGTAGGTTTGTTTTGTGCCTATTGGGTTGGTATAATAATAAAACGCAAATTTTCAGGATATATAGCACACAGTATGGCTACTAACTTAGTAGCTCTTACTAACCAAAAAAAAAAAAAAAAAAAAAAGCCCTGCTTAATAAGGCCTACACAATTGATAGCTGTATTGTGTGCTATATCCTGAATATTATATTCTCTTTGCCCCATACTTACATCAATCATTAAAAGAATCACATTCATTCATTAAAAGAAAACCCAATTACGAGGGCCATATTATATTTTATACATATTCATTCACAAAATGAATCACATTTTTTAATTTATTATTTTACTATATAAATTAAAAAATACACTAGAAAAGACATTATGTTCTTGGAAATATATATTTAACTAAAAAAATAGATTATTTATAAAATGTTTAAAGAAGGTATTTAACTATTACAAAAGACTCTTCACTCATCTTTTCAAATTTTTGGTTTTAAAAACCTAGTTTTATAAAATAAAATTTCTAAATCATTTAATTTCCATTTTATATTGAAACTAGGGATAAATATGTAATTCAAAAATAGAAAAAGGACTATTAAATAAATAAGTTGAATGACTTACCAAGAAAAGGATAAACCAAGAAAAATAAAACGAAAAAAATCAAGTTTAACATCATCTACATATCCAAAACCTGGAGGCCCTTAGCATACTAACTAGAGAGAGAGTTGCGTTACAGCGTAATGGTTACTAATAAGTTCAATAGGCCATTATAATGAAAGCTTAAAAAAGAAGTTATTTAGAAAGGACGAGCAAAAAAATTCAAGGAACACTAAATAACAATCTACTTACAACTGGGGCTGTTCTTGATGTAATTCCAAATCTACCATGACAAGCCTAATCATTTGGTTTGTAAGCTTCTACCTAACAAAATTATCATTCTTTCTTGAACTTTCAACAAAGCTACCAACCGTTTAGTTTTCCCAATTTCAATAAAAAGCCAATTTGAAAACTACCTTTTATGCAACCACAAGTAAAAAAATTCAACCAATATATTCAAAATTCTAAAATTATTCCAATTTTCACTGTTTTTTCCAACAACCAAACAAAAGGGCATTCAAGACTCAATGAGAAGTAACATAGTGCTATATGCTAATCTCCTATAGAACCACTAGACCAATTTAACCCAAATCAATCAATACATAAAACAAAGATAGAGATTCCATAAATCACTTTAACAAAAACTTGCATAAACTAGTTGACATTTGGGAATATAAACAAATTCTTATAATGGCTAGTAATCGTGAATCCAAACCAAGAAAAGATAAGAAAATAACTTACAAAACTAAAAGTACATGCACGTAGAGCTTGCTAGGGTGTCTTTAGGAAATGTTTCAAGAGACTAAACATACATGAAGAGGACGAACCTCCACCTCTTACCTCCACCTCTTACGCTTCTGCAGAAGAAGGTTTGCTTCAAGAGACGAGAGTGACTCTAAAATTCTATCTACCTTGGCATGAAAATTCTTTATTTTCAGTTGCTCTTTGTTTTCCAATATTACATGCATAAATAGGTTAGACTGCTATGATTTCCATGACAGGATCATGTTCTTTTTTATGATTGGCAAAGTCTTGTTTTGATTTCTTATAGTTGTGCAAAAGAGACACTTTTACTAGTGATTTTAAAGTGACTTTGGTGTTCAGGTTGATATACCACTAGATGTTGTGCATTTGACAGATGAATACTGGAAAAATGTGGTATGTATTTCCCCTTTCAATGTAGCTTTTGCAAATTATGTTTAATTAATACTTCCTCTCCATGTTATTCAATTAGGAGTCCATCTCGTCCAAATTATTTATCATGTAACTTGCAACTAATTAATCTTTTATACTGTTTGTAATCTTCCCTTCCCGCAGCCCAAGAAAAACAAACTTTACAAATTAATCCAAGACTCGTTCCCAACTAAGATTTGTTTAACCTTTTTTTACCTGCTTAACCTGCTTTTAAAATGCCTTTCATTTTAAAATGGCTTTTTTAAGATTTTAAAATGCCTTTTGTCTTTATACTTGGGTTGGCTGGCGTTAATTGTTTTCATTGGATGAAGAGTTGAATCTGTATGAAAGCTTTTCATTTTGGAATTAAATTGGTTAGGTTTTATCGAGAGTTGACTCTAATTGTATGGTTTCGTAGTTTCTAGATTGGTTTAACTTTCAACTAATGTGGGATCTAAGAATCATCTTCGTCTTTTGTGATCTAGCTTATTGTTAAAAGCTCAGCTTTATAAATTTTCTAATTTTTTATGAAATTAAATCTGTTTTTGTTGTTGAAGGGTCGTTTGTCTCATAATTTTTTATTACTCTCAAATAAGACATAACAAGAGCTTTACCTATGTCAAATCTGTTTGCATGGTAAACATATGTAGACTAATAGTAACACAAAATAGAACTGATTTGAGGAGGAGAACAAATATATGGTGATTTATGCTTTCTTTTGGCTTCCCTTTTCTTTTTTTTTTTTTTTTTGTTTGAAAAAGAAATTTATAATGTTTGTGTTACTTTTATCGCTTAAAACCTTTATTCTTTTTCCTCCTTTCAGATTGTGGTGATTTGCTAGCACATCTAATGTGCATAACTGTGTCAGTCTGTGATCAACATTGGTGTTGACAAACAAATCATATAGCTGTGCTTTGAATCTCATTGGATGCATAACTGGTTAAAAAAGGATTACAGGTTGTTGTTTAACCTGCTTAAGATTTGTTCATTTTAATCCTTTTAGGAATGGAGGAGATTTTACCTATCTATACTGCTCTTTTTCTTTTGTCTTTTCTTTAACAACTTTTCATTTTGTAGGTCAAGGATCAAACCTACCTCCTTTCAGATCTCTCACAAGCCTAGCTTAAGCTACTTATTTTCCCGCTTGGTTCCTTTCTCTAATTAATGTAATATGATCATTGAAAACAAACAATGTGAAGGTGATATATAAATGAAATTAAAACAATTTGTTTCACAATATATAATGTTACTTAATGATTATGCTCTTGGTGCAAATTGATTATTGCATGTTATTTACCAAGTTGTAAATTGTTTACCAAGTTGTAGGTTGTTTACAAAGTTTTGTAATTTACTTACCAGATGATTAAATTATGTGAAGGCTGTTGAAATTCAACTGACATGTTTAACTGCTTGATTATAAGATGATGAATAGTGTGGATAATGATTGCGTTATATTTGGTTTTCTTGGATTATGATTGAACTATTATATGGGATATTTTTGTATTTGATTTGATTTGCATTATATTCATTAAATGAATGAATAAAGAATTATATCAAAACATTTTTGTGGGATAGGTTAATTATTTTATAAACAGTAAATAAATATAGAATAGCACAAGCAGCGAAACTTTCAAAAAAATTCTTAACTATTTACGACGGTTCCCTATCAACCCACGATAGTTGTGAAAAATTGTATAAAATTTTTCATGGCGGTTTTGTGACTTTTTACGGCTGTTTTTTGTTCGTCGTAAATATTTAAGGCGGTTTCCTAGTCGACGTAAAAAAATCTTTCTAACTATTTACGGTAGTTTCTCGTCAATCCACGACAGTTGTGAAAAATTGTATAAAACTTTTAACGGCGGTTTTGTGACTTTTTACGGCGATTTTTTGTTCATCGTAAATATCAACTTTTTACAGCGGACATGAAACCGCTGTAAAAAGGTGTGGTGATTGTCGATCTTGTTTCGTTACTTGTTTTTGGGTCGAACAACTAACTGCCGCAAAAGCTTTTACTATGGTTGTTTTTACGGCGGTTGCAAACCGACACATAACCACCGCAAATGACTATTTACGGCGGTTTTGAACCGTCGTAAATAGTCCTCTTTGTTGTAGTGTTTTCTCATTTTAGGATATCTCCCATTCGGGAAAAGAACTCTTCACCCTCTAGAAAGAGAAACTCTCTCCCCTCTTATGACGGTTGGTGCTGTGGTTTTCAGTGTCGGAAATACATAGTCATTGAATTTGTCTCCAACAGTCTAGTTTTCTTTTTTCCTCCCTTTTAATTATGTTTGTTGTGTGTATTTTTTTAATATGAATTAAGTTCTGTCTTCTAGGGTTAAGATGTAGCCAAATTATGATACTCTAGTTAATTGAATTCAATATATTAGTTATTTATTCCATGTTTGCTGAGCAATTTAATTATATGCTTAATGTTGTGAAAGCTTGATCAATTTTTGCATGATTTGAGATATGAATTGAGACTGAGAAGTGATATTCATATTAGTCCTTCATTATTTTGCCATAAATCAACATGAGATAGAGATATGAATGTAATTTGCGCAATCTTAATGATTTCTTGCGCTTAATGGGTATTAATAGTGAGTTAGATGAGATAAAGATGTGATTCTAATATATTAATATACATTGTTATTACTTGAGAAAGAATAACAATTACATCAATGAAATCGATTGACAACAATTAGGAATAAGGCTAATATTATAGTAATTAATAACTAGAGTGGATTAATTTTGGTGAAATCGGTACCCTAGATCGTTGCGTCATTGTATTCTCTTTTTAGTTTCGTGATTGTTTTTTGCTAGTGTTAATTTTCTATTTAATCTCCCTACAAATCAAATCTCAATTTTGATTCTTTTTATTTTCAATAAGAGTTAATAAAATTTTGGTAATTAGTAACGACAATCCTTGTGGGAACGATATCTGTACTTTCACTTTACTACTTGTAACGATTCTATATATTTGCATTTTTTTGCAACAACTACGAATTAAACAATACCTGGAATAGACAACGTTGCCTAACTTAATACACTTGGACTTGTTGAGACCATAAAGGGTTTTTGGCGGTGTGTCTTATTGCAACATTAAGTCATCGACAGTGTCGATATTGGCGGTGTTGGTTTTGTTCCTCCCAAATCTTGAATTACATTTAAATTACATAAGAAAAAAGCAAAGCATCTTCGTTTGAGTGGCATACTTTTTTCGATTATATAGATTTTGGGATGATGGAGCCTAGAGAAAAAGAACCGTCTTAGAGAAGAGGATTAGATATGCAAAGAGTGATAATTTGTTTTAGAAAAATTAAATTTTAACATATATAATAAGGATAATTTTGATATTATTTAAATATATTTGTAGTTTATAGTTTATAATTATTTTTTAATTGAAGAGGGTTTAAAAAGGGATTATAAAGGGCTCCAATAACAAAGTTCTTATACTAAATATTTCTTAAAGCCCAGCCCCCACTCATCTATGTTAAAAACATCAGCCCCACACTGTGCCTTTTGAAAAGCGTTTCACAAAGTTTTATTTTTAATTAGAGACCAAATTCTATTAACATTTCCCTTCAGGCTCCAATTCGAAAAATTAAAATATTATCTAATATCTATCTTCAGCTCCTGCCTCTTCTATCCGTCACTTTCAGATTCAGTCTTACACTCCCAAGCATTTCAGTTTAAATAAAATATCATTATTGATCATTAGATGAATATAAATATTTATTTAAAACTATTGTTCCTTGATTTATTAGAGTTTTTTATTTAAATTCTTATTTTGATTATAAATTTATACAGTTTTAATCTAATACACTAAATTTAAGTTTATTTCTCAACTATTAATTAATTAGTTTATTGTTAAATATAGGATTTTATATATGATAATAAATAAGGGAAAAATCTTTATTTATCGTATTAGGTGATGTTGGAGTATATTTAAAATTTTTTATAGCATATGAAAACTTTATCATTTGTAGGATTAATAGTGTTTTTTATGAATTCTAGGCACTAGGAATCTATTTGAATACATTTTAAGAGATTTGATGTACTATGTTATTTTGTTAAAAATTAGATATAAATGTTTGAATGTCTTTTCTCTAATTTTTATGTTTTGGATTATCAGAATTTTTATTCAAAATGAATTGTTGGTATAAGAACCTAATTGCACCCAAAATGATGAACAGTGCCGATTCTCGGATCTGTAAACAGCAATCATATTTTTGAATAGTTCCCCGTCTCCTAAAAAATTTTTGTAGCCCCACCTCAATACAATTTCTGGCTCCGTTCCTGGTTTGCTGTCATGGCAATTAACCGTGAAACAAACAAACTAATTTTGTGGAGAAATGAAGACAAGAAGTGGACTGAGATAGACACCACCGTTGCTAGTTTTGATGGTAGTGTTTATCATAATAAGAGATTCTATGCTGTAGGCTATACAGGTCGAACTATAGATGAGGATTCTAAAACTTTGAGCGTTAGAGAAGAAGCAAGTTTTCGCCTTTGGGTTACAGTCCTTGGTATAAATGTTTATGGATTTATTTTTGGTTGTTAAGTATGGCATAAATTTGAAAGTTTATAAGCTTGACGAAGAGAAACATGAGTGTTTCCAGTAATGGATGGCTTGAAGGACAGAGCTTTGTTTGTGGGTGATGATTGTTCATTTTCTCTTTCAACTAAATAGTTTCTAGGATGCAAGGGGAATTGTGTTTATTTTACCACTGATGGTTTCTTTAGTTATAATCGGGAAAGTCCTGGAATGAATGCATGGATTTTTTATTTGATGAATGGCACTGCTGGGCCACTATCGGCTTTTTCAGGCTATTCTAAGATTTTCTGGCCACCACCGCCTTGGCTGGAGCAACATTGCAGCTTGATTGCTTCCATCTCCTCCTCATTCTCATCCTCATCATCGTCCTCACCATCGTTCTAGTCATCATCCCTGAATGTAAGTTTTTCTAGTTGTTAAATTTGCTGGTTGTTCATCTTTGAAATGGAGGCTGAACTTTATATGGATAATTGATTTTCCAAAGCTATTGCTTCACAACCAATTGTCATCATGCATAAGTGCTGGAGAAGGCGACACCATCATTAAACAGTAGGGAATAACGTTAGTCAACTTCCATTAAGAGATTAAAAAAAAAAACAAAAGAAAAGTAAAATTGTAGTTAAAAGACACTTCATTCACGCAGAATTTAAATAAAATTTAGAAAAATAAAAAGAAGTTAATTAATTTCATAGTGTAGTTATTTTTTCATCATGCAGGTTGCTTTGTCATATTGTAGAGTTTATGTTGTATGCATATTATAAGTCTAGCATTAGTTATAGTCAATTAACCTGTCAACCTTTTCTTTTGAAATACTCTTTTCTTGTGATAAATACGATGAAACAGACATTTTTATATGTTCAATCAACAACTTTAATTGTGTGGAAAAAATCTCACCATCTGCAGTGTATTTGTACCAAAATATTCTTGTAGTGTTAGAGTTCAATACTTCTACTCAAAATTAAAAGATGCTCTTTACAATTTTCACCATGATTTGTAATGCGCATGCATGGATGAAAATATTGTTGATCTTCTGACTCGGAATAGGGATGAACTTGATTCTGATATAACTTTTGCTCAAAAGAGAGAATCTATTATCTCTTCTTGGTAATGATTTTTTCGACTTGATATCATGAGGAGTGGATCTTAGGCAATGAATACTACAAAGTGCGCTAAAAAAAAAAGATTATATTTGAATTTGGCTCTAAGTTTTAAATAATTATGTTATGAAATTTAAATAAAATAGGTTAGGCCTACCCTCTCCATCAAATAGATCTATCCCTATTTATTATGTCTCTTTGTTTAAGTGTAGGGTTTTATAATTATAAGATTTTTACATAAAATCAAGGTTCTCATAACCAAGTTTTCCACTAGGTAAATCTCAATTTAATCTCAATGTGAGAAAATATTAGCTTGGTCTGTGAGAAATATTAGCTTTTGGTCTGTAAAAAATTCATTGATCTGCCTCTGAACCTGATGATAGCAGGGTTGGCTGCTTAATGAACCTTTTCTTTGTAATCACGTATAACGAATTCAACGCAAAATGTGATGTAATAGCTATCTACAACTTTTTGTTGCAGATGTCGGCACAAATTTAATGTAAAGTTTGCTTAGTTTGCACAATTTGCCAGTTCAGATAGTCGGAGATGGTAAATATTTTGAACATATTTGTAGTTGTTTTTGTTTTAAATTCTTAGCATCTATGTAGACCATGTAGGGACGTTAATATAATCATGTTTTACGAAGTTGACGACATATACATAATTCTAACACAAATTTACAGTGAATTAAAACATAATGCGCGCGTGCACACACACACACATATATATGTATATAATTTGTGAACACTAATAAGTACATAAGTAACTTACATCAATATTTTAGCTTTTTCCTACTGAAAATACCTTTAAAGTTTCCGAGAGATAACAAAGGTATGTATGCTAACAGTGTACACAGTTTATCTATCCTTGCTCGCTTAAATATTTTAATTACCATGAGAGGTGCTTTTACACACGGTCACTTGTAATATTTAACCAAATATCGAGTCAAATAACCAATTTGACTAAAAAAAGCTTATGGTAATCCTATAGTCAATTCTTTTCATCAACTGAGAAATGAACGTTCATTAGTTTACAAAATAACGTGTGAACAATTTCAATGCTGATTTTTACGCTTTCGTTTCATCTAATATTCTATCTCGTTGCTTTTATGGTCCCTCCTCCGAGACCTCGGCCCAAAGTTCTTGGGATCATCGTTATATGCAATTAGTTTAGTTTAGGTCGTTTTCCAACGTAGTTTGAAAAAATGATTAGTAAGTGTTACTTAATTGAGCCTATTTTGATAATTTTAATAAGGCTTATTTTTTATGATTAGATTTCCCAATCTTCTTCAAATTTGTTAAAATCCCAAAAGGTCATATAAAAAATTTAACAAATTTCACAAATGATTTGTGAGAATTCAACAAATCAACCACCAGAAAGAGAAGGATAACATTATTCATCCCATTCTATATCCTAAATGACATGAAAATTTTAGGATCCATAGCATCATTCAAAACATGTTATATACATACATACATACTCAAACATAATGTACAAAAAGTTCATTTCATCAAACTTCTGAGTCATACACTCATACTCAAACTTTTCATCTTCCTCTCATTCTCCTAGATTTGTTTCTTGGGTTGGTCTAGTTTCCCAGGAGACCTACTTGCCATCAAAGTAAAAGGTCTCCAGCTCCATTCACTAGAAGACCTCCATCGTTTCCGTGCAGTTTGTTTGTCATTACGGTCCTCATGCTCTGCTCCTTTTTCTCCAAAAATTCTAATTTCACACTGCGATTTCACTCTTGATTCATTCTTGGAGTAATCGTCAACCTTTGACGAAGAAGGTGTCGCTCTCCTGCTCACGGAGGCTACTATTTACGCCATCGAGCCCCTTCGAAAAATCTCCAATCCACTTGATACTACCCAAACATGGCTTGAGATGGACATGAGCCTTCCTATTCTTTTTCCTAAAATTGTTGTTTCTCCTTCATGTGATGAGGGGTTTGCGACTACGGCGACACGTCTTGAAACTAAGAAACTCTTTGTTTGGAGAAATGAAGACAAGAAGTGGACTAGCATCGACACAGACGGGGGTAATTTTGCATACTGTTTATCATAATAAAAAATTCTATGCCGTGAGCGCTGCAGGTCTCACTATAGCTGTGGATGCTGAATCTCTGAACGTTACCGAAGTCGTGGACGCGCCTAAATTGTCCTCTCCTGGGACTGAACTGTACTACTTGGTAATTAAGGTCGTTTATGGATTTGTTTTTGGTTGTTAACAGTGGCATAGAGTTGATCATAACAGGGTTGGGTGCGTGATGAGTATCAGGACTTTAACATCTAATTATATGTTAAATAGAGGTTTGACGGTTAGTTGCAGATCTCAGTACAAATTAATTAGCGTAAATTAATATTAGTACTAGTTTCCATGCTTGCCAGTTTGATCGGGTCAACAGATGGTGTATATTTTGAGCATGCACATGTTCATAATTTATATTTTTTATTTTTGAGAAAAACTTCTTAGCAGCTATGTGGGTGGATCATGAAGTGATGTTAACGTAATGATGTTTTACGAAATTTTGACAACATATACATAACAATAACGTTTAGCTAAATTTCTTATAATTTTATAAAATATAATATTAATTTACCCAGATAATGTACATAAATTTACAGTGAATTAAGAGAACATTAATAACTACATAATAATGCACATATAGGTTGACATTAAAGGGAGAAACCACCAAATAGAGGTTTTTTCTATACTTGCAGGCAGATTAGATATTTAATTAACATAAGACAAGGATTTAATTAATTCGGTCACTTATCATCTTTAGCCAAATAATGAGTCAATTTTAATAACCACTTCAACTAAAAAGTTTGTGGCAATCCTCTATTCGATTTTTTTCATAATTGAAAAATAAACGTTCATTACAAAATAACATGTCGACAATCTCAATGCTGATTTTTACTCTTTTGTTTCATCTAATATTCTATATTCTATGTCGTTGGTTCTTATGTTCCTTGCAGGCCTCTAGCCCAAGGCACTTGGCATCATCGTCATATGTTACTCGTTTAGCGTAGGTTCTTTTCCAAATTAGTAAAATAGTTATCAATTAAGTGTTACTTAATTGGGCCAATCATATTTTTAATTCAAGACCTGTTTTTCGATTAAGTCTTCCTTTGAATATTAACCCAAAAAAAAGAGTAGATTTCTCAAATATTCTTCATCAAATTTGTTAAAATCCCAAAAGGTCATACAAAATATCTTTAAAACTTTACAAATAATTGCATGAAAATTCAACTAGTTAACCGTCTGGAATATGTAGATTTATCTTTCTTCTAACTAATAAATTGATGAATAACACTATTAATCATTACTCTCTTGTTATATCCTAAATTTGCATATAAAATATGTATAATTAATTAATGGCTGACAAATGGATATTTTGATGATTTAATAAATGATATGGTAACATTAAATTAATATTGCAGTTTCCCATGCAAGGTTTAAATATAAATTTCTGAAATGTATAACATTACTTAAAATTGAATTATATATACACACCTTCTCAAATATAATATGGAGTTCATTTCGTCTTCTGTCATCCACAACTTCTCTTATTCCTCTCTTATTCTCCTAGCTTTGTTTCTTGGCTAACAACAATGAACATCAACACACCTAACTGGTCTAGTCTCCCAGGAGACATGATTGCCAACATCGCTAAACGTCTCCAGCTCCATTCACTAGATGACATCCGTCGTTTTCGTGCAGTTTGTCATTCATTCCGATCCTCATCCTCCGTTGCCTTACCTCCAAAAACTCTACTTCCACCACCAACTTTCATTATCGATAACTTCTCAGAGGACTCATCAACCCCTGCCGATGGTGGGAGATATTTCCTGCTCACCGAGGCTACTGTTTATGCCATCGAGACCCTCGAAAAAATCTCGAATCCTCATGATACGACCCAAACATGGCTTGTTCAAATCCAAGAGTCAAACAATGGCAAATTCCGAATTGAGGATCCGCTAACTGGCTTTCTTTATGAAAACTCAACCAATATTGAGTTACCAAAGTCTTTAAACTTGCTGGATTACCGGGTGAAGGAAATAACTAAAGCATACCGACTCGAATTAGCTACTAGTTACAAAAAAAAATTTGAAAAAGGAGTGCGCCGTGATGAGATTGACGACGTGGGCGTTCCTTATCTTCTTCCCAAAATTATTGTCTCTCGGTCATGTGATGATGGATTTGCGATCATGGCAACACATAATGAAAAAAAGGAACTAGTTGTGTGGAGAAATGAAGACGAGAAATGGACTAACATAGACACAACTATGGATGATTTTGCAGATATTGTTTATCATAATAAGAAATTCTATGTTGTGTGCTTTTCAGGTCTCACTATAGCTGTAGATCCTAAATCTTTGAGCATTACTGAAATTGCAGAACGGCATCAAGATTTGTCCACTGGGTTGTACCACTTGGTTGAGTCGTTAATGGATTTGTTTTTGGTTGTTGACGTTGGAAATGGCAGAGATTTGGATATTTATAGGCTGGACGAAGAGAAACATGAGTGGGTACGGGTGAAAGACGAATTGGAGGATAGAGCATTGTTTGTGGGTGATTATTGTACATTCTCTCTTTCAACCAAAGAGTTTTTAGGGTGTAAAGGAAATTGTGTTTATTTCGTTGGTGGTTTCATTAGATATAATAATGTTGACCCTTTATTGTATGCTTTATTTTATGACTTGAAGGAGCGTACTAATTTTGAGTCGCTGACTACTCTGCCAAGTTATTCTAAGATTTTCTGGCCTCCTCCGACTTGGATCAAGAAGCATGATAGCTGAGCTAGCTCCTCTCTCCCCTTCATCTCATCACTGATCATCGCCCCACGCAAGTGTTTCTAGTTCTTTAAATTTCAACTAACTTTCTTAGAGACATTGAGTCACTTAGATTTTATTGGTAAGTAATTGTCAGAATTTAATGTTTTCTTCTTTTTTTCCCTTCTATTTTATGGGCATGATTTCTTTTAAAGCATCGTAATGTTATTAGTTGTTTCAATTTTTTCGGAAGAAGAAAAAATACAACTATCAATATAGATTTGAAAAGATGGTGTGAGGTGATAAGAGATCCTTTATTTATGGATTTGAGTTTCCTTTTCAGTGTCTTAAGTGATTATTATCCAACTTGGCATTTTAAGACTTCATATGTGCTATGAACTAGCCAGCCAGTCTTCTTGCAATGCTGGCTCAATTTTATAAATACCAGAAAATAGATGTCTTTTATTTAAAAAAAAAAGTGATGTTCAATCTGAAATATTCCGTGCATCGACAACTAATTATAAACAAAACTATATCTAAATTTTCTTTATCAAGTTACAAATAATGAACGCATGGAATACATCCTTGATTTAAAAAAAAAAAAAATCCATAAATGGGGTTGCTTGCAATTGTACTATTCAGTTGCAGGATTTTATCAAAGAGATGACCCCTTAAATATTTTACAATTTATAATCTTTTTTATAAATTTGAGGGTATAAGAGAATTTATTACATATATACCAAAGAGAGGTATATCTACATGCAAAGATAATTAGCTTTAACTCTCCAAATAACCCTATACAATCAGTCAAATACACAATGTTGATATTTTATAATTATTCAACAATTACATATTCATAATTGTCTTTGACGAATAGTTCATATTTTGGAAATATGTCATAATTACGTTGTTGTCAATACTGTAAAAAATATATGTATTTATGATCTAAAAAATTAGCATATTCACGAGTAACTAGCTTGTAAAAATAATTAAATATAGTTGTTATTTGATTGAGACGACCACAATTCTAATATTTAAGTACCATTTTTAGATAAAGCTTATAAAATATTAAAAAAATTGTAAACTTTGAAATCTCCTTGAAGTTTATCAAATTACATTGCCAAAAAAATAGTAGAATAAATATGGGTGTATTTAACATCACTCTTATGGTCATTATCGTAGTATTCCTTCTTCCACATATCATCATAATTTTCATTTGAGCATCCTTAACCTATCATCTTCATTTTCATTCTCCTAGCTTTGTTTCTTGGACACCCATGAGCAGAACTAGACCTAGCTGGTCCATTCTCCCGGAAGATGTACTTTCTAACGTCGCAAAACTCCTCCTGCTTCATTCACTTGATGGCATCCTTTGTTTTTGAGCAGTTTGTCACTCGTTTCGGTTCTCATCCTCTGTTGCTTGCCCACCAAAAGCTCTCAATGTTCCACACTCATCTTTCAGCATCAATTCCTTCTCCGGGAGCTCATCGATAACAGGCGAAGGCAGCAATCTCCTGCTCACCGAGTCTACTGTGTGAGTGGGTGAAGGCATTTTGCCTTTCACCCAATCCCACATCGGTGGGAAACCAAATCCAAGGGGGAGGCTAAGGCTATATAATAAAGCCTTCCTCCTCCCCTTAAAAATTGTACCAAGCTTATGTATTAAGCTTTTCTCTTCTTCCTCCCTTGTAATCTCCTCCATTTTAATTGTGAGAGAGATTGTAATATTTTTCTTCATAGTGAAATATTTTCGGTCTTGTCCCGTGGAGGTTTCCCTCAAATTGAGGGTTTTTACCACGTTAAATATTTGTGTCTTTATTTCTTGATTGCCTTTAATTTATTTATTTACTGTGGAAGGCTGAGCCGCCCAAGTTGCCTATTTTATTGTGGAGGGCAGTGCCACCCAAATTGTTATTTCTAACATAACAATTTGTTTCTTGTCTTTTATTTGAGCTGCGGTGGGAGTGTTCAATCTCCTAACAGTGGTATCAGAGCAAGGTTGCGAAGGCAGAGCCAAGGGTTAGGACAGTGAGTGGTTACTTGTATGATTATATACATGTCTAGGAAAGTTTTGTCAAAAAGACGATAAAAGTCTAAGGAGACTGGGTTTTAAGTGGGACCGCTTGTGACCCCTCCAGTGTTTCCTGGAAGCTTTCCTGGTGTATATTAAATCGTACCGGCACTTACTACTATTCTTGGTTACTGTTTAGCAGTGGTGTACGTATACTGATACTGTTACTGTTCACGTATACGATACTATTCAAGAGTACTGTTCACACATACGGTACTGTTCACTGCAAGACAAATGGCAGCCAAATTCAAGATAGAGAAGTTCGATGGAAACAACTTTGGGCTATGGAAAATAAAAATAAAGGCTATTTTGAGAAAAGAAAATTGCCTTGAAGCAATTGATGGAAGACCAGAAAATATGCAAGACGAAAAGAAATGGGAGAAGATAGATGGTGATGCGATGGCAAGTCTACATCTAGCAGTTGCAGATGAAGTGCTGTCAAGTATTCAAGAATTAAACTCTGCAAAGGAGATTTGGGATACTTTGACAAGCTTGTATGAAGCCAAATCTCTACACAACAAAATTTTCTTGAAAAGGAAGCTGTACACTCTTCGTATGTCAGAAACCACTCCGGTGACTGAACATATCAACACTTTGAAGACGTTATTCTCTCAGCTCTCAACCATGGAGCATAACATAGAAGAGAAGGAACGTGCTGAGCTTCTACTTCAGAGTCTACCTGATTCATATGATAATCTCATCCTCAACTTGGCAAATGGTTCAATGAAGTCATCTCTAATCTTTAATGATGTTGCGGCTGCTGTCTTAGAAGAAGAAAGCAGACGTAAAAACAAGGAAGACAGAATAATGACTTCTCAACATGCAGAGGCTTTATCCGCCAACAGAGGGAGATCAAGGGAACGTGGTTCCAGTGGGAGTCACAATCAGAACAGGGGAAAGTCTAAAGGAAGGAAGTTTATTAAATGCTACCATTGTGGAAAGCAAGGGCACGTGAAAAACGAGTGTTGGCATCTTAAGAAGAATGGAGAGGGAAACAGCAAAGGAAAAGAATCTGAGTCGTCAGGATCTCAGGGTTGTGTAGCAAGTACTTCAGGGAATGGCGAAATCTTGTGCAGCGAGGCAACAACAGTTGTGGAAGGCAGAAAAAGGTTTGCTGATATATGGTTAATTGATTCAGCAGCAACATGGCATATGACTTCTAGAAGAGATTGGTTCTATCAATATAAGCCTATCTCAGAAGGGTCTGTGTACATGGGTGATGATCATGCCTTAAAAATCACTGGTATTGGAACTGTCAAAATAAAAATGTTTGATGGTACGATTCGCACTATCCAAGATGTACGACATGTGACTGGCTTGAAGAAAAATTTGCTATCGATGGGACAGTTGGATGACCTCGGATGTGAGTTCCATACGAAAAATGGGACTATGAAGGTTGTCAGAGGCGCACTTGTGGTGATGAAGGCAGAAAAGATTACTGCTAACCTATACATGCTCCATGGAGAAACGGTTCAGGAGGCAGAAACAGCAGTTGCTAGTTCTGGAGAAGAATTGTCTATGATATGGCATCAAAGACTTGGCCATATGTCCGAAAAGGGTTTGAAGATTCTCTCTGATCGAAAACTGCTTCCTGGAATCAAAACTGTAAGTTTACCATTCTGTGAGCATTGTGTTATTAGCAAGCAGAGTAGACTAAGTTTTAGCAGATCTATTGCTAGGAGTAAAAACGTTCTAGACTTGATTCATTCTGATGTTTGGGAATCACCGGTTACGTCCCTAGGAGGAGCAAACTACTTTGTATTGTTTGTGGATGATTATTCTAGGAGATGTTGGGTATATGTCATCAAGAAAAAGTCAGATGTATTTCCTGTATTCAAAGCCTTCAAAGCACAGGTGGAACTTGAATCCGGAAAAAGGATCAAGTGTTTGAGGACAGATAATGGGAGAGAATTCTGCAACAAGGAATTTGATGCTTTTTGCAGTAAAGAAGGTGTGAAACGACAGAAGACAGTTGCTTACACACCACAACAAAATGGAGTGGCAGAGCGGACGAATAGAACTCTCGCAGAAAGAATGAGAGCATTACTAAGGACTGCGGGTCTACCCAAGACATTTTGGGCAGAAGCAACCACTACAGCCTGTTACTTGATAAATAGGTCTCCATCAACAGCTATTGAGATGAAGACACCTATGGAGATGTGGACTGGTAAGCCAACTGATTATTCCTCCCTTCATATTTTCGGATGTCCTGCTTATGTGATGTATCATCACCAAGAAAGAACGAAGCTGGATCCAAAATCCAGGAAATGTATCTTCTTGGGATATGCTGATGGAGTAAAGGGGTATCGCTTATGGGATCCTACTGCCCATAAGATTGTCATCAGCAGGGATGTTGTCTTTATAGAAGACATGTTTAAATGTGAAGAAAGTGATAGCACGAAGAAAAATGTTGAGACTGTATCAATACAGGAAGAAACAGTTTCTTCTGAAGCAATACCAGAACACGATGATCAAGAACCAGTCGAGTCTGAAGCACCTGAAGTCCGTCGATCAACTCGAGAAAGAAGGGAACCTTCTTGGCACTCAGAATATGTGATGGCGAGCAATGTTGCATACTGTCTCCTAACAGAAGATGGGGAGCCTTCCACCTTTCAGGAGGCTATAAAAAGTTCTGATGCATCTCTATGGATGACAGCAATGCATGAAGAGATGGAAGCTTTAGACAAAAACAAGACATGGGATCTTGTGCCACTACCACATGGAAGAAAAGCCATCGGAAACAAATGGGTCTACAAGATCAAACGTGATGGGAATGATCAAGTGGAGCGGTATCGTGCTAGACTGGTGGTCAAAGGATATGCTCAGAAAGAAGGAGTTGATTTCAATGAGATATTCTCTCCTGTGGTAAGACTTACAACAATTCGAGCAGTTTTGGCTATGTGTGCTACTTTTGACTTACACTTAGAGCAGTTAGATGTAAAAACTGCGTTTCTTCATGGAGAACTTGAAGAAGAAATTTATATGCTCCAACCGGAAGGTTTTGTTAAAGAAGGAAAAGAAAACTTGGTTTGCAGGTTGACCAAATCTCTGTACGGCTTAAAACAGGCGCCAAGGTGTTGGTACAAGAGATTTGATTCATTCATCATCAGCCTTGGGTACAACAGACTCAGTTCAGATCATTGTACTTATTACAAGAGGTTTGAGGAAGACTTTATCATTTTGCTGTTGTACGTGGACGATATGTTGGTAACAGGCACTAACAAAGATCAGGTCCAAGAATTAAAGGCACAATTGGCTAGGGGATTTGAAATGAAGGATTTAGGACCGGCAAACAAGATTCTAGGGATGCAAATTCACCGAGACAGAAAAAACAGGAAGATTTGGCTATCTCAAAAGAACTACTTGAAGAAAATCTTGCGTCGCTTCAACATGCAAGATTGTAAGCCAATTTCTACCCCATTTCCTGTTAATCATAAATTATCCTCAAGTATGAGTCCTAGCAATGAAGCGGAGAGGATGGAAATGTCTCGAGTACCGTATGCATCAGCAGTAGGGAGCCTAATGTATGCTATGATTTGTACAAGACCAGACATTGCACAAGCAGTGGGAGCGGTCAGTAGATTCATGGCTAATCCGGGAGAGAGCATTGGAATTATGTTAAGAGGATCCTTAGATACATCAAAGGAACCTCTGATGCTGCACTATGCTATGGAGGATCAGAGTTCATTGTCAGGGGCTATGTTGATTCAGATTTTGCTGGAGATATTGACAAAAGGAAGTCTACTACAGGCTATGTGTTTACACTTGCAGGAGGTGCTGTGAGCTGGGTATCCAAACTTCAAACTGTTGTGGCTCTATCTACAACAGAAGCAGAGTATATGGCAGCTACACAAGCTTGCAAGGAAGCTGTTTGGATCAAAAGGTTATTGGAGGAACTCGGGCACAAACAAGAGAAGATTTCTTTATTTTGTGACAGTCAGAGTGCCTTGCATATTGCAAGGAATCCAGCCTTTCATTCAAGAACGAAGCACATAGGAGTTCAATATCATTATGTACGAGAAGTAGTAGAAGACGGAATAGTGGATATGCAGAAAATCCACACGAAGGACAACATAGCAGATGCATTAACCAAACCAATCAATGCTGACAAGTTCATCTGGTGTAGGACGTCTTGTGGCCTGTTAGAGACGTGAGCAGCATGTATAGAGACAAGACTGAAAGGAAAAATGCCTTCAAGTGGGAGAATGTGAGTGGGTGAAGGCATTTTGCCTTTCACCCAATCCCACATCGGTGGGAAACCAAATCCAAGGGGGAGGCTAAGGCTATATAATAAAGCCTTCCTCCTCCCCTTAAAATTGTACCAAGCTTATATATTAAGCTTTTCTCTTCTTTCTCCCTTGTAATCTCCTCCATTCTAATTGTGAGAGAGATTGTAATATTTTTCTTCATAGTGAAATATTTTCGGTCTTGTCCCGTGGAGGTTTCCCTCAAATTGAGGGTTTTACCACGTTAAATATTTGTGTCTTTATTTCTTGATTGCCTTTAATTTATTTATTTACTGTGGAAGGCTGAGCCGCCCAAGTTGCCTATTTTATTGTGGAGGGCAGTGCCACCCAAATTGTTATTTCTAACATAACAATTTGTTTCTTGTCTTTTATTTGAGCTGCGGTGGGAGTGTTCAATCTCCTAACATACTGTTTACACCATCGAGCCCCTTGAAAAATTCTCCAACACAAACGATACTACACATACATGGCTTGTCCAAATATTCCTAGAGTCGAACTCTAGCAAAGTCCGAATTGAGGATCGGCTTAGTGGTTGTCGTTACAAAAACTTGTCAAAAGTTGAGTTACCGAAGTCTTTGAACTTTCTGGATTATCGGGTGAAGGAAATAGCTAAAGCTTACAAACTTGAATTAGCTACTAACCATAAAGGTAAAGTTGTAGAAAAAGTCCCTCGTGATGAGTTGCACTCGGTCATTTCTAGTCATCTACCTAAAATTGTTGTTTCTCCTCCATTTCTAGATAGGTTTTCAATTTTGGTGATACATCATGAAACAAAGAAACTAGTTGCGTGGGAAAATGTAGACAAGAAGTGGACTAACATAGAAACTGCCTTCGAGAATTTTGAAGATATTGTTTATTATAATAAAAAATTCTATGCTGTGTGCAGCGAAGTTCTAACGGTAGGTGTGGATTCTATATCTTTGGGCCTCACCAATGTTGCGGAGCTCCCAGAAAGTTGGTGTTCTCGGGTACACCACTTAGTAAAGTCAATTGTGGATTTGTTAATTATGGAACAAAATTGGATGTTTTTGAGCTTGACAAAGGGAAACATGAGTGAGTTCCAATGACTGATGAATTGGAGGATAGAGCATTGTTCGTGGGTGATCATTGTTCATTTTCTCTTTCAGCTAAAGAGTTTTTTGAATGTAAAGGAAATTGTGTATATTTCCCTGATGGTGTCATTAGATATCATAATGATAACCCTGGATTGCATGCTAGGATTTGTCACTTGAAGGAGGGAACTACGCAACAGCTGTCGGATTCTCCAAGTTACTCTACGATTTTATGGCCTCCACTGACTTGGCTGAGCTCATTCCTCCCCTCTGTTCTCATGGTCTTCCGTTCTTATCGTATTCCTTATCACAGAATGCAAATGTTTCTAGTTCTAGTTGATTGAATCAGCGAAAGTGTAACTTGGACTTTAGAGTTACGAATTCCTTCATTTTAGTGGTTTCATTTTTTTTATATATATAAAATGTTCTTAAAGCAGCTCCATTATAAATATTATGATTAAAAGATTGTATATATTGTTACTTTATTACATTTTGCAAATTAAAAGAAAATACCAATCTCTGAAATAATATCAATTTGAAATATATGGTATGAGATTCAACCAGGGTCAGGTCCCTTATTTATAAATTTGAATTTTCTTTTTAATGTCCGAGTGCTTATAGAGATTTAATTCGTATATTCCTCGGTGATGTTTAAGAAAAATTTGCTATGGCATTCAGCAGCTGTGATAACGCACAAAATATTTTGTAAAGATTTATAAATTTCACATCATGAGATATATTTTATATATTTTTTAAAATTGACATAATTTTTCCTTGGTCATGGTCAAGGCGAGAAAGACTAGACAAGAATTGTTGATTTTCTTGTTGGATTTGTTATCCAAATTTGGCATTTTAGGGGTAAATTTATATATAGAGGAAGCATATTTATTTGAAGAATTCCTAACTTCGTTTATGCATATCATGTTTTTAAACATAAGTGAAGATAGGGATAGAAAAACTAGCTATAGCGAGTTGAATCTTTGATGATGAAGATGATGGCTATCTGGTTTTTACCTCTCCTTTGTAAGCAATTCTCTCCAAGTCCGAATCACCAAAGATCTACCTTTTGCTCACAGTTTTTGTCTCAGTCCGAATCCCCCCTCTCTTCCATGAACTTCCCCTCTTTTTTTTCTCTCTTTCCTAGCCGACCCCCCAAAGAACAACATACTCATTGTCTCTCCTAGAGATTCTCTTAGCATGATCATTTTGTCCCCTCAAAAGTCAATCCACTCAGCTTGGCAGAAATGCTCCACCAAAAGTGCAAATGGGATGTTTTAAAATTCCTATCCAACTCATTCTCCTCCACAAGCCTTCCGAAATTACCCTTCCACATGAAATATATTATTGTAGAATTTTGCCTTCATTTAATCAGATTTACAATCCTGAAATTCCTTTAGTGACAACTCAAACAAACTTAGACAAAATTCGTCAATTAAACACAAAAATGGAAACATAAAACTCAAGATAAAAGATGAAAATAATGTATAAAAATTAGGCTTATCACCATTCCATACTAAAGTTCACAAACACACAACTACATTTACATTTCCAACCATACTTATTTATGGCATTTCTAATTACATGCATCCATATTATACATAATTATAAGGAAACCAGCGCACTATAACTCAACATAAAATCTCTTGCCCCCTCAAACATGGTATAGCTACTTACCTGGTTATTTTACACCTAGGTCTGGATTTCACCTAAAAAAATCATTGAACCTCTTAAGGGTTAGCAACACTTTAACCAACCAATAACATCAGTTACTATTTAATATCACACACACACACACATTGGTTGGATAATTATATTATGAGGGTACCTATCCCAATCATCCCCAAATTTCATAGGATTCACAGAAATAAATGTATCATATCTCATAAATTTTATTGGATTAAAAGGAGGCCATATACCTCTTAAAATCTATTAATTTTGACCATACATAATTTTTGTCTACAGGTTCTTCAACTGAGCAGTAGTATTTTGAAGAATTTTATAAAATCCAACATTTATCAAATATTTACCAAACTTTCCAGTCTAGAACCAGACGCATAAAAAAGTCATTTTACCAAAAATTACAATTTGCTAATGAGTTTAAGTTAGTCAAAAGCAATTTAGTATCCTTGCTCTGTTCTGGAAGTTAAAATTTTCAGTTTCACAACTAAATTTTGAAAAATCATATAAATTCATGCAAAACTCTAAAAATCCTGAAAATTTCTAGTTCAATAGGGAACACAACAAGATTTTGCATACCAGAAACTAGAATTTCTCATGAACCTCAAAACAACCCCGTTTCCTATAGTCTGTTTCAAAACAGGGGAGACGCAAATTCGGTTTAGCAACTTCGAAAATTCACCGTACTTCACTCATTTTGAATTTTTGAGTGATTCAAAATTCCGTAAACCCCTAACATGTCTAGTTTTACATATAAAAATTTCAAAACTGAATGACAATCCTAGAATTTGTGAGAAATTTCGTACTCATCACTGCTCAGGAAATGAACTATGCAGAATTTAAACTCTAACTCTACTTCTAGCTTCCTATCCACACCCAATCTCCTTAATTCTTCCATACTTCATCACAAACCACATTTTCTAGCACCTTTCATTTAATATATGGTGTACAAATGCCATAAATCGTTGCCTAACTTTCAATTTTATAATTATATGCCATGGTTATGGGCTAGAAGTAGAAAAAAGAGTAAAGTCTACCTTTCTTTCTTCTAAAGCCTCCAATTTCACCTTCAATAGCCTGGAAAACTAGAGAGGATGAGAGTGTGCTGGAGGGTTTCGAGCATAAGCCAAAATAAAAGTCTCTAGAAATCTCTCCAACCCTCTCCTTTTATACTTATCCAAATAAGCAAAATTTTTTATTAAATCCACTAAGTTTCTAAATTTTCTACCTCATCCCTCCAACTTCTATCGTTTTACATATGACTCCAATGCATGCATATATGCAATTAATAATAGTAACACATACATTATGATGCAATAAAGATTAAAAACATTTACAAGTTTTATCACAAATTAGGTCCGATTACTACCATGGTTAGCCAAGAGATTGAAACCCTAAACCGATAAGAATGAAGATAACTTGTGGCAAGGTTATATATAATGTCTCAAAGAGATAACTATAGGGTTAATGCAATCCTTATAAGGTTAGAATAATGTTTACTTAAAACTCTCTTCACAAATTTATTCATAGACAAATTCGCTTATTAAAATTCATTTAAAAAAATTATGATTTGATATGATGGAAGAGTAAATTCTTAAAAAAAAAAGATTAAGATAGATAAGGTACAATCACATAATAGGATCCCATTAATTTGTATTAAAACTTTATATGAATAGTTTATGTGAATTTTGAAAATCTATATTAATTTAAAATTTTGAATAAACCATTATATAATGGTAATAAGAATTTGAATTATTCTAATTTCTCTGAACTAATTTATCTGATGTTTTAGGTGAAAATTTTCTAAATTGTAATTATTTTTTATATTTTGTAGAAAGTATTAATGATAATGATATGTTATTTTTTATAACATAAAAAAATTATTTTATATTGGGCCCTCCTCATTTGAAATATTTGCTTATCATAAATCTTGTGTCATTCTTGTTGCATAAGACTTAAGGGGGGAAATGTATCTTCTAATACATGTTCATGGTCAAATATTGAAAAACAAAACTAGTATGGATATTTATAAATTAAAAATCTGTTTTTAGCTTGATTATAAATAATTGGATTTGAATTCTTGAAGTTACAGCATATACGATGCAAAAGTGGTTATTTACATGTGTATTCTTCCATGAAAACATTTATATAATGCTAAAAATATATTTTCAGATTTTTTCTGCATACTATATTTTGATTAAAAAAAAAAGTTTAGTCTAAAAAGAGACGTCTTTCATAGGGCTTTTAACCTCTAGAATAAAAAGCCATCCAAAGATATAATATCTCATGTGACGGATTCTTTTTTTTGCAAGGTCTCTTGAATGCTGGAGTGAACCTCTGAACTCTTGCTTGGTGTCCAACTGATTTGCATGATTTAATTTCCTATCTTGACTTCTCTAAATGATCCGTTAGGTAAGGAAATTTTTCGATTTTGGAATTACCATCGCCTTTTTAAAGCCTAGTGCTTCTTTTAGATGTCCACAACCTGTTAGGATGTTTTAGATAATGACATGATTTCAGATGCCTACAGACCTTGGACAACAATTGCAGTGTACGCATATAATTTATATGTGACCTACCATATGCAATGTCCTAATATGACATAAATTTATTGAATAAATAAAATTTTAAAAATATTTTAATATATTTTATGGTAACCATCCAATTACAAGCATTTTTTTTTTGTATGTTAGATTGCATGGTTAAATTGTATAACTTGTTGCATACCTAATGTTTGATATCTTAATATTAGTGTTGATTCTCAATCTTTAGAGATTTGTTAATTCAATATAGATTCTTTTTTGGATTCATATTTGTTGGATGAGATTTAATTAGAGGGCACCTAGATAATGTGATAGGTCTTTAAATGCAAGTACAATGTTATTTATTAAAATAGGAAAATCGCATTATATAATAATACATCTATAAGTTAAAATACTATTTTAGCTCGGTTATAGTTAATTGGGTTAGAAACCTCATGTACGGTAGCAAAAATAGCTATTTCTTAGGAATTATACCATAGGAATTTTTACATGCGTCACAGCTTGTAAATGTGGGCTTACTGTGACCGTTTGGTCACGATGACTCTAATATTATGTTTAATTTCATACTTAACTCTTTAATACACACGACATCAATGGATCAACATAAATAATAATAAAATTATTTAAAAAAAAATGGAAAACAGTAAAGTATACAATATATCACATTACAATTTCATTGATTACCAATTTTAACACCGTCTGAAAAACATATATAGTAGTATGTTGCTATAGAGTAGAATGCATTGATCCTCTCTTATTGAACAAAAACATTTTCCCATTGATCATTTTATGTTTGGCCTACATTGAAATCTTGGGGAACAAAAATCCTACGAATTCCCTGGTGGTAAAATTATATCTCTCCAAAACTTAAAACAATTGATTTACTCCAAAATCTAACCACCTCCTTACGTACACTTATAGAATAAACTTGAACCTTATCAACATTCATTGCAAATCTGTTCTAATTGATATGACAAATCTCCAAATCACAATCAAGCTTAAACCCCAAATTCTATGGCCTAAACATAGACACACCTTAACTATATTTTCTGATGATTAATCCAAAAATATAGATGTATTTTTAACGTGGCCAAATTAATAGATATATTCAATAAGTCATCTACAAAATATGACGAATGATAAGATGCAACCACATGTAAAATTGACAAACTCATAATATTTTTATTTCACTATCTCAAATGAAACTGAGAGATTATTGTCACACACAGACACACACTCGCACACACACACAGAGACAATATCATTGATTCATGTCCATCCATACTGTTTTTCCCATGATTGATTATCATTGCCAAAATAGATTCCATCATTTCTAGCGGACCAGAAACAATTCCCAGTACTCCGACATTTATTACTTTCTACTCCCGTAAGAAAAACACTGATCAACTTATTGTATGATCCCCATGTAAATATACACCAAAACTCAGTACGCCCGAACAAATCCTTACCGAATTTAAATCTAAATTCGTTGTTCATCCAAAGCGTATGCACTCCAAGATCATCGTCTTTCGAAAAACAATGAATGATAATTGGTTTCTCATTGCTACTGAGGGCATTGATTATGTGAACTTTGTACTACTTAAAGCGAATTTTGTACATAAGATGAAATGCATGTTTGTCATCTGCTACTGCCGGCGCTTGAGAGATGAGAAATGTAAATGGGATAATGATGAACAAGAAGTAATGCCAAGAGTTAAACATGTTCGCAATTGAAAATGAAGTTGTTGAGACGAAGGGATTTATATATTAGTAATTGAAAATGAAGTTTGAGACGAAGGGATTTATGTATTAGTAACGAGAGGAGTCATCTTAATCTATAAGTATGTTTTTTAAGGCATCTATTAAAAAAAATAAAATAAAATCTTAAGTAATGAATGCTAACTTACTATTTAAATCGCAAGTCAAAATCGTTTATTATTAAGAAAACATTTTTATGAAAGAGTAAAATTATATTTATTATTTACTATTTTAATGTGTGACCTTAATGATGATGACAATGAGATGATTGTTTCAAATGAATAAATATTAGGATAGTCGTGCTAGATTTACAATCTAAAGTCTACAACTTGATATGATAGTTTACAAGACATAAATTTATTAGAAAGATAAAAAACAAAAATAAATTAAGAAAATTATATTCTAATAAGATTTTATCACTTAAGTAGCCACATTAAATTGAAGACTTCGGATTGTATTTAAATTGTAATTCTTGCATTAATGGTATTTGGATGCATATACGGTAATATATAATGGATGGAGGGCAAATAATTAAAGATGCATAGAAAAGGCATGTTGAGGAAATTTTGTGAATTATTTTTACCAAAATTTGAGAAGATATGGGTAGAAAGATAATTAAAATCGAAATCTGGTATGGAAGTATAAGGGTAATTTTGAGTTACGGGGGTGTGGTACAGAGCCATCGAAAATTTAATGTATTTGAAATTTATTGCTGACTAATTATGTATATAGGTTAACAACTATATAAAACGTTAAACATGCATATGTGGAAAATGTTCCTTCTACTGATTGCAATAAGTAAATTAGGCTAAAAAATCATTTTACTAGAAAAACTCAAACTTATAATTGTAACTCCGATTTCAATAATAATGTTGTTTGACATTCCCCTTTTGTGCGAAATTACACTTGGATAAAATGACATACCTGGAAATATATGTTTGATATGGTTGATTCAGCACAAGGACGGAGCCAACAGAGGACAACTTGACAAGGAGGGGAAATGGCCCTTCTTAATTTTTTTTCAAAAGAATATATATATATATATATATATATATATATATATATATATATATATTCAAACAACCCTTTTATTTTTAAATTCACAAATTTACCCATAATATCAAAACAAAATTTATTTATATTCTTTTTTTTTTGTTTTATTAGTCAAAATTTTGAAAGCCAAAATTTTATAACTTTTTTCTTTTAATGCTTAATCATTTTGTTGTGGTTCATCTAATTAATATCAATATTAGAATTTGGTGTTCATTGGAAGAAATAAGTTTTTTTTTTTTCCTTTTAATGTTGGATTTTATATTCTTATATATGGTCAATCTATGTACATCAGAAACTCTGAGACATAAGCGGACCCAGGTACAAAATTGGGACTTAAAAAAAATTTCTCTTACCCACCTTAGCTTAATAGATTATTGTTATACACCCTTTTAAATTGAAACCTAAGCTTAAATTTTGTTTCTCATTTTGTCTAACCATAACCAACCTATCTCATTTGGCTCTACTACATAGATCTTTTTTCCATCCAAATAACATAATTTGCAATCATATAAGTTTCTCTTATATTTCAGTTATTTCTTATAATTTTATTTTCAAATCAATTTTTAGATTTTCTAATTCTTATTTATTTAGTTTAATATCTTTCTTGTTGCATTTTCATTTGTACTTTGTGAACAATTAATATGTTTTTACTAAAAGAATACAAATTCAAGCATTGAGAACATATTTTTGATAACATTGATAATGAGGCGATTACGCAAAATTTTTAAAATATAAAAAGTCATCAGCAACAATTATAAAAGTATATTTATTCAATAAATTATTAAATATTAGCATTTATATTTTATGTTTTGCTTTGGTGTATTCTTTTTTTTCATTTTCTTGTATATTTGAGATTTATTTAATAAAATTTAAATATTAAAAAATTAAAGGTGCCCTTCCTTTGGTTAAATTCTGGGTTCGCCAATGCTTGAAGAGAGTGCTTCACATAATAAAGTTTGTGACAATTTATTTACGAAATCAAACAGGGATTAATGGTTAAATGATAATCTAGTTATATGTATGGATTATACTAAATCTAATGACAAAAAAAGAAAATGAGAATTTTGATATTACATAATACATTCAAATTTGCACTCGCATGTGTCGAAAGCAATTTTAATTGTATTAAAATTTGGAATAATGTCATAGACCTCCCCTACTTTTAGGCTTTATTTCATCAGTAAAGGCCTTTTGCATTTTTTCATAAATTTTAGTTCCTCGGTTTTGGAAAATACATTATAGAACTTTCTTCTGTTAAATGAACTGTTAGTTGACATCATCTTTTCATCCAAATATTCTGCAGTTACTTAAATAGACTTCAAACAATTCCTAAATTAAATAATTTCAATTTAAAAAATAGAATATTTCAAATCACCCCCAAAACAAATTAAACTACCAACACCATCCCTAAAAAAAATTTCACCAATTTCATTCCCGTGTCACTGCCATTGCGAACCCATCTCTTACTATCGCTGATTTCTTTTTTCTTCCTTCATTAAACACCAACAATGAACACAACCAAAACTGATTGCGAAGAGCCACTTAACAAAAAAAATCCAAAACAACTTAGCCAAATGAATTCAAAATCCAACAACCAAAATCAAAATCGTTTAGTAGCCTACATCAACCACAAACTGCTACGAGCCACCACCAATATTAGAAGCCATAGCCTTAGACCCAAATGCCACACCAAGCATCACAAAACTCTCTTTTTTTTTTCCTTTTTTGTCTGCTTCTATCATCTTTCTTGAACTTCTTCTTCACTGCCTTTATTAACTTTGTGCGATACTATCGTCGGTAGAGGATTGTACACATCAAGAGCCCACTTCACAGTCAGCTTCCTTGACGATCCACCCTACCTCTCATGACTCCCTTTCATGGCAAACATAAGCTTTAAGGGACTCTTCAAGTAGTAAAACATAAAGGAAAAAAAAATAAAAATTAAAAAAAAGCCAAATTAGGAAGCCAAACTAATAAACGGATCATGCTTTCAATTTTGGTTAAGGCAGTATGCTTATCATCAAAAAGAGTGAAACAATTAAGCCATACCACAGCATTCATGACACCGACCTTTTTATGGTATTCAAAACCACGTCTCTTCCCACAAGAAACATAAAGCAGACAAGGTAATTCATTACCCCCTCCCACCACATCACGAACACCAATATTTATGAGCAAGGAATACCTGTATAAGAAGAAACTTTTTCTTTATATGAGGCAAATCAATGATCTTATTTAGTACAAATTGATGGATGGTAATGATACATCATGCAGATGCTCTAGAAATAGAAAATAATCTCACCTGAATCTTGCCAGGATAGTCTCGTGCATTTTTTCCTAGCCATGGCGTCCTGCCCTGCATTGTCCAACCATCCATAAGAACCTTCTATGCTATCGCAAACAATGCATTTATTGTAACTTTGATCAATTCTTCATCCTCTATCTATAAAAGATAAATACTATTAGTAGAGTCATTTATGTAAGGAATTTTATGTTAAAAGAAGAAACTGATAAAATCTAACAATTTAAATATATGTTTTGTTCATTTACAACTAAACAATTTGTTTGGCTCGGTGGTTAAGTGTAAATGTGATGACTTTTAATCTTGAGTTTGAATCTCACCATCACATTTCTATTTCTTAAATTTAAAGGTTTAAATGACTATCCTACCCATCCAATTTCAAGGTAAGGGAGGTCTGTGACATTATCCCATTGTTAGTGAATTTTATTTGCTAATTCATTAACCCTAAATTTAATTTTTGATTAGTTTTGGAGTAAAATAAGGAGAAAATAATGTGCTATTCTGGTTAATTGTAGATTTTTAGAAATAAATTTGATTTATAATAAAGCATCGCAAAAATAGGGAGTAAAAAGGACTAAAAGAGAAAAAGTTCCGAATCTCCAAATTAGAAGGTTGGCGCTCCAACGCAACTTAGGTGGTGCCACGATGAAAGATTTAGGAAAACAAGCCTCAGGAACCAGAAACCCGGTGCTCCCGCGGCATTGTAGCCGCGCTTCGGCATAAGTTAAATTTTGGAAAATTTCAGGATTCCTATTTTAACTCGGATTCGAATTCTTTCTCTTATAGAATATAAACAGGCGTATTTTATGTCTTTTTTGGGGTATTAAAGCCGTCATTAGAGGTGCTTGGGAGGCAAGGAAGCAGACTACAACTCTTACAGGCACAATTCAAGAGTGAACCTGCAAGGAATCTTCAAGATCTCTAGTTCTTTCTTCTTTCTTTGTACTCTATGAATTCTACTCAATTTTCTATTATGTTTGTTTACATTATGAACTAAATATCTTTTTCTAGGGTTTGGTTGTAGCCAAGTTTGATACTCTATTTATTAAATTCAATAAATTGATGTTTATTCAATCCTTGTTGAGTGAATTATTCATGTGTTTAATGCTTGTAATTGTCTAGCCAACTATTACAGGATTTTAGATATAAATTAGACTAAAAAGTTGATTTATATTAGTCCTTGATTGATTGACCATAAATTCACATGAGATAGAAATATAATTATGATTTGTACAACTCTATATGATTTCTTGTGCTTAATAGATAATTATAGGTTGTTAGATGAGACAACTATGTGATTCTCGCTATAATTATATGTTGTTATTGCTTGACAAAGAATAACAAATAATCTTAGAGAAATTGGTTGGCAACAGGATTGATGAACATTAATTAAATTGGATTAAATAATAAAGTGGATAACTTAGGTGAAACCTGATATCCTAGAGCTTAATCTATTGAATTTATCTCAATCTAGTTTAGATCTTGTTTCTTTGCTTTGTGTATAATTTTATTCCAGTTATTTAGTTAATCAGTTCTTTTAAATTTGCTATTAAATTTTATTATTAAAATAAAATCATAGTTATATTAAGTTTAGTAATTAATAACCAATCATCATGGGAACGATAACTCACTTATCATTATATTACTTGTTCGATTCCGTATACTTGTGAATTTTTGCATAACAAGTTTTTGGTGTCCTTGTCGGGGATTAATTTTATTAATATTAAACTAAATAACTTCATTTTAGTTTGAATTTTTATTTTTTGCTTTATCTAAGTTTTGCTTTGTTTCTATATTACCAGTTGCATGCGAAAGTTTGGAGACAAACACTTATTGCCTTTGAATTCTGAGATAGAACGAACTTGTCGAAAGAATAGAAAGGAGAAATGTGAAAAGTCCAAACAAACAAGCGTGATGGCTAACAATATAAAAGGAAACAGAGAAAGAGCAGAAGTACCAGTTAATGCAAGATTCATGGATTATACTATCCTTGTGGTAACGGGAATTCATCAAATATTAAGGAAGCTAGCCTTTCAAGTGAGCACCTTCAAGATTAAGCCAATTAGTTTGCAGATGATTTAATCATCTCCATTTTGTGAACTACCTAATGATTATCCTAATGCTCATATTGCTAATTTTATTGAAATTTATGATACATTGAGATTTAATGGAGTTTTGGATGATGCTATTAGACTGCATTTGTTTCCATTTTCATTGAAAGATAAAGCTAAGAGTTGATTGAATTCTTTGCCTGCAGGTTCCATTACTATTTGGGAGGATTTGGCCCGGAAATTCCTTGCCAAATTTTTTCCACCATCAAAGACAGCCAAGCTACAAACAGAGATCTCCAACTTTGCATAGTAAGATGGAGAATCTCTATACGATGCATGGGAGCGGTTTGCTCAAAAAATGTCCTCATCATGGCTTAGCCAAATGGATGCAGGTACATACATTCTACAATGGTTTAGGACCCTCAACTAGAACTTTGATAGATGCAGCTTCTAAAAGAGCTTTTATAAAGAAAACACAAGATGAGGCATATGATTTGATTGAAGAAATGGCCATGAACAACTACCAATGGAATAGTAAAACAAATACATCAAAAAGGGCAACTAGAGTTCACAATCTGGATGAAATTGATTCCTTGAAAGCATAAATGGTTGCATTATGTAGACAACTACAAAACCATACTATGGCAGCCAATGCCACCCACATCGCAGCAAATGCATGTGAACACTGTCAAGGCAACCATCCTAGCAAAAGATGTGAAGAAGGGAACCCATTCAAAGGACAATTAGAGTAAGGTAGCTATGTTGATTACAACTGATCTCGGAATAACCCTTATAGTAATACCTACAACCCAAGTTGGAGAAACCGTCCAAATTTCTCTTAGGGTCCAAAATGCCATGAAACTTCCTTAACAAGAAAAGAAACCGTCTCTAGAAGAAGCCTTGGCCCAATTAACAACAACCACAACAAGCTTCATGAAAAAAATTGATTAATTAATGGCTAAAAGACGCAACAACTTTCAAAACCAATGCCCAAATTAGGAGCTTTAAGACTCAAGTAAGCCAGCTAGCTAATATGATTGATGGAAGATTAAAAGGTAATTTGCTTAGTACTACTGAAGTGAATCCAAAAGGGCATTGCAAAGTTATAACCTTGAGGAGTGGTAAGGCATTGGGAGAACAAATGAAAGTTGAGAGGCAAAATAAGAAGGAAGAAGAAGAACCAGTTGTTACCCCTACACCACCAATGAAGACTGATGATGACAAGAATCAAAACACACCATTACCTACTCAAGAACCAGTTCCTAAGGTCATTTTTTCACTAAGGTTGCAAAAGAGTAAGCTTGACAAGCAATTCTCTCAGTTCTTGGAGGTCTTTAAGAAACTACACATCATTATCCCCTTTGTCGAGGCCTTAGAACAAATGTCCAGCTATGTCAAATTTATGAAAGACATACTGTCCAAGAAGAGGAAGCTAGAAGACTATGTGACTGTTGCTTTAACCGAAGAGTGTAGTGCCATATTGGAAAAGAAGCTACAACCAAAGCTTACGGATGTAGGGAGTTTCTCCATTCCTTGTTCTATTGGTGATTCTTTCTTTACTAATGCATTGTGTGATTTGGGTTCAAGTATAAATTTAATGCCTTTATCTATGTTTAGGAAGCTTGGTTTAGGCGAGGCAGGTCCCACTACGGTCTCTTTGCACACTACAAGAAAAGTAGGAATAGATGACTGACACTTTATGATAGAACTCGTTATATCATCCAAAAGTGATATAATGATGATAGAATTATACTCTATCAGAAACTTTATGATAGACATGTGATATACTTTTTGTCTATCAATAATTTATGATAAAACAGTGATAGAAATTAGCTATATCAAGAATTTCATGATAGAAATTTTTTATTGACCATGTCTGACCGAAATATAAAATAATATTTTATTATTTATGAGCCAAAAAAAAAATTTTTGTTAATAAAATATACAGGATAAAACGCACCGTTTTATCCTTAATATAGGAGAAACGAAAATTTTGCGTTTTCCCTCTTTCACTTTCGGCTTCCCTCTTCTTCCCTCTTCTGTTTGCCCTAGAAATTATTTTTACTCTTCATTCTTTAAGCAACGGCAATTCATCCTCCTCTCTCACCGATCGAATCAATCACTAGAAGAAAAATCACCTAAGGCAACATGCAATTCTATTACTTATCTCCCTCTTTCTTAAACGTAACTTACTTATCTCCCTCTGTCGATTTCACTTTCCTTTTCACTATCCTTCATTTTCCCTTCTTCTCTTCTAATTTTTCACTTTCCCTCATTCACATTCACCACTCACTTCATCATTCATGGCTCACTCCCTCATTTGGCTACTAACTCGTCAATCGGCTGTTGAGTCATCAATCAGTTCCCTCATTTATTTCATAACTCGTCATGTGTCATTAATTACATGCCTGGTTTTGTTGATGTAGAAGAGAAATCGACAACATGCAGAGGTGAAATTTTTCTCAAAAAGACCAGCTTTTTAGGTTGAAAAGCTGGGTTATTTTTGGTTCAAGTTCTCATCTTTCGTTGGATTCTCCAGGTACTTCTTTTCTCTTGATTTTGCTTTTTGGGTATTGCTTAAGTTTTAAAATCTCTTTTGGGTATTTCTGATAACAAATCTGTTTGCTTTTTAAAGAGTATAAGACTTGTGGTTCTTGTGCCTTAGTCTTTGATGGGTTTGAGTTTGGTTCGTAAAGAGGTTGTTTTAAGCTTGAAGTTTCATAAGAACAAGCCGTGGATGGTCAACTTGATGCTGTTAGTTGCTTGTCCTTAGCTGCCTAAGTTGACCAGACCCAAGTGCCGCTTCTTTCGACCTGCAGGTATGAATTTTATAAAGTTACAATCTTGATGTTCGTCAAAATGCCACCTTTTTCTTGTATTTCTAAACTTTGTATTGATCCTTTAATATGGGGTTCTTATTTGGAATTGTTTTTGGCTTCTCAATGTGGAGTTTTGTATCATGTTTATTTGTGTGTTTCTTGGTGTTTTTTAAGTCAGAAATGAGGTTTCTTATTTATGTATTGGATACTTCTTTTGAAGTGGAGGAATTGAAGTATGTTTTTTAGGCAAATGCTATACTGAGAATGGAGCTTTCAGTGTTGTCTACTCTTCAATGGAGGATGAATCTAGTGACACCAATTTCTTTCTTTCATCACATTTTGAGAAGGCTTGGGTTGAAACTCACTTGCATCGAGAGTTTCTGCGCAGGTGAGAGTGTTTGCTTCTCTTTGTCATTGATAGTAAGCAATCTATCTTTTTTTTTCTTTTTCTAACCTTTTATTTGAATTTTTAATATCGTGTATAAAAGGTTCTTCGTGGTCTTGTGTTTTGATCTGTTTGGGTTCATTCAATTTTGATTTTTTTTTCTTGATTTTTCAGCTTAGATTGGACTTGTATTGAATAATTTTCTATTATATGTAATATGTTGATCTCTTACACTTGGATTGCTTTTGAAGTCTTACTAATTGATTTTAAGTTTATCAATATTTCAGAGGATGAAGGAGAGACCCACTCTTTGGTGAGTTTTATTTGCATATGCCAGTGAGAGCTTTATTTTTCATTTTTATTTGCTGGTTTTCTTTTCTTACAAAGGTACTAAGCATGCTACTTAGATATCTATGACCTTTGATTTTGTATACAAGTTTTTGCCAAATGACCTTTGATTTTGTAGGTAAAAGTTTGAACATAGATATTAAAATCTCATATAGTAATTTAGCAGCTATACATAAATTCGCCCTATATCATCCTAGTAATAAAATATACATAGATATTTAAAACTAATTATTTCTCAATTCAAAATGAAATAATCAAGCACCTATATCATCCTTCAGTAGAGAAGGGCAGAGGGAGAGATTATTCGCCCAACACTGAGAGAGTGAGCAAGCTTTATATTGACCATTTTGATATTGCTGAAAATAAATTTATTTAGCAGCTATACATAAATTCAAATTTATTTAACAGCTATACACAAATTCAAATTTGTGTAGCTCATAGATATTAAAATCCATAGTTGCATGACTATTAGTTTACTATGGTTTTTGTTTGTTCTGATTTTAGTTATGTCAACTCCAAGAAAAGTCAACTGTGTATTTGGTTCGCTTATCAATTTATTGACAATTTTTGTTGTTTCACTTGTTATTGACTTGACCTTACATCAATTGCATCATTACTCAGCGGTGGCTGCCAATTATGTTGCCATGGTTCCGTCTGGACAAATATTTGATAGGTAGGTAAATTGTTGTCATAATTATGTGGTCAATGCTTATTTCAGCATTGTAGAATGAACTATTTTTGTTCTTGTGGACAATTTCCTTGTGAATTATTTTGCATTTAATCGCCCAAATTCTTCTAAACACATAATAAAGTTTTATTTGTGCAAACAAGTTGAAAATCTGGATTGAACTACAATTGGCCCCTTTAAGCTTAAGTGCTGACAATATTTTGGCTGTCCAAATAGTTGTTAGCAATATTGTTATGGTTAACTTAATTTGCAAGACTTTGTCTTTAAATACTTTGGATCACCTATTAGAGTGTTTCTTCCATTCTAACCGGTGCTCTGTCAGTTGTAAAATTGTTACCAATTGACATATTAGTTTAATTTAGACAATAAGATTATCCTAGTAATAAAACAAAAAGAGTAAGCTTTTGTGAATTCATTTTATGTGCTTATTAGCGTGTGATTCCATTGCACATGTTAGGTACTGTGATAAGAATAATGCTCTATTTTGCTAGTTATTGTATTAATCCTACTGCCTAAATGCCTTAATCGTTTAATCTCATTAGGGAGTTGTAAAATTGTAATTCAATTTTGGGATTTACTTTTGAATTTTTTTCTCTAATATTGACTTGTTTTAGTTTAATTAATTTGGTTCACTGTACATTTGCCAATAAATGACCTTTGAAATTGTACAAACACATCAATGAATCTCCTCCATGTTCTTTGTCTCCATGTCTTAACATAAATTAGATTAGGAGCTTGTTAATTGTATTGATGGCTGGAACCAGAAAATTGATGCAGTTTGCTAGTTGGCATCAATTGCTTCTTCAAAATCTTCAAGGAGGTAGAGAATAGATGTCTAAATCCATATTGACCAGAGCCCTTCAAACTCTGAGTAAAGCAGAACAGAGCCGGAGGTTGCGCATGGAAGCATGTAGCAGCTTTGCAATTAAGCATGGGAAGGTCTGGTTTATTTCCAAATTAAACCTTTCCATGTTCAGGTTTGGACTTTTTCTGTGTATGGCTTTGGATCCAAAATGGCAATTTCAAACCTCATTGAGATTTTCATTCCTATTTTGTCAAATTTTTAACTGAGCAACTGGTTTTAATTTGAGTTTTGAAATTTAAGTTGTGCATGGAAACACGTAGATAATAGTCGAGGTTTTTGATAAGGTATGGCAAGGGCGGACATGGGAAAACCATGATTCGATACCGTAAAGGTCTTTCACAACATAACAGTGTGAAGTTAATGATGCCTAGTTATTTTTGAATACAGTTGATTACAAATTTATATGAATTTACAAATCAATCTATATTCAAATTTTATTTGGACGGGATTATTTTCGATTACGGCGATTATATATAAATGAAAAGTTAAGAGGTAGTTACATTTGATGGTAACTCAATAATTTACCTCCACTAAATTTGTAATTAATCAAATGCTACTTAAATATCATCATCCAAAGGACAGGAATGGTGCCGGACCAGTCTCATTCAACATGCTAGGTCTTCCAATGCGTCAGGTGCTTATTTCCCACTGGATTCCAATACAAGTTTTTGCCTCCTTCCCCCCTCTAATTAGCATTTGAAAATAGTGAAAGGTTGCATGCTTGGATGGATATGAAATGGTCGGACAGTTTTAAATTATGAATCTTCTTTTTAGGTTGAAAAATCATGTCCTTATTACATGCGGACTGGATCTTGCAAGTTTGGAGTTGCTTGCAAGTTTCATCATCCCCAGCCTGCTTCGCATGGAAATGGTTTACCTGTGACTGGAATCGCTGCATTTGGAGCTATGGGGTCGTCAGTTCTGCCTTCATCAGGTCTGCCTTATGCAGGAGGCATTCCAACATGGTCATTACCAAGGGCACCATATATATCTGGCCCTCGTTTACAGGGATCACAAAGCTACATGCCTGTTATTGTCTCTCCTTCTCAAGGCATTGTTCCTGCAGCGGGTTGGAACACTTACATGGTCAGTAAGTCATCTCTTAAGTTGAATGTCTATCTGAGTTTCTGATCCTTGTATGAATATAATGCGTTGGAACACTCTTGCACCTTGATTATCTTTGAGTTGGATGCATGAATGGTTATTTTTACTTTGGTAAGTTTAACCCTTTAAGTTGATTTGGAATGAAAATGGTGTACTTTTGTCTTGATTTTGGAGCAAGCAATTGCAATGGTAAACTCCTAACGTGCAACTGAGACTTATACGGTTGCCATTGGCTTTCTGCTTGCATGATGTTTGGAAAAAATTTTATCTTGCCTTTTTCACTGACGGAGAGGTCTATAATCTGCTGTTGGAATGATTACTACCATTGGGATGTAGGTCACTGACTCATTTTACTGGTTGCACTCATGTTCATGTGAAGAGCTGTGCTTTGTCATTTTTACTCTTACAGGTGGTTGTGTATGTCAAACAACTATGCTATTAGAATGCATATGTAGAATAGTTATGGTAAATGTTTCCAGAAGAAAGTATCTTTCATTGGTGACACTCATGCTATTGTGAAGAGTTGTGCTTATACAAGTGTGTATGTCAAACAACTACATTTTATTACTCGTATATAGAGTACTTGTGATAATTGTTTCCAGTAAGCGAATATTGGGCTTTGCTCATGTGAAATTTCGGTTCTGAAGTTAACTCTTTCTTGTGCTATTTTCATTTGTTTTATCAGGTTCTGAAGTTAACTCTTTCTTGTGCTATTTTCATTTTTGGTTCTAACCATTGTTCTGAAATCATTATTGCATCAACAAAATGGTTAGTATAAATGTGATCAACCTTGTTATTACTTCTTATGTTTTATAATTAGTCAAATTTTAAGTTGCAATGTGAAATTGTAATTGTTGCAATACATCTAAAACTTGGAGTCTTACTTTAATAGACAATTCTTTTTAGTAATATTCTTGGGTATTTTCATTTGTGTGTGTTGCGCAGATTTGAGTTATTGTTGGACTTGGGAGTTTTGTTGGGTGTTTTGCTGAGAATGTGAGGAGTTTTGCTAAGAATGGGAGGAGTTTTGCTGGGTATGGGAAGAGTTTTGGGAGGATTTTGGCTGTCGATATTAGGAGGAGTTTTGCTGGTTTTGGGAAGATTTTTGGGAGGAGTTTGCCTGACAATTTGTTGATGATATAAGGAGGAGTTTTGCTGGGTATGGGAAGAGTTTTGGGAGGATTTTGGCTGCTGATATTAGGAGGAGTTTTGCTGGTTTTGGGAAGATTTTTGGGAGGAGTTTGGCTGACAATTTGCTGATGACATAAGGAGGAGTTTTGCTGGGAATGGGAAGAGTTTTGGGAGGATTTTGGCTGATGATATTAGGAGGAGTTTTGCTGGTTTTGGGAGGAGTTTGGCTGACAATTTTGCTGATGATATTGGGACTTTTGCTGGGTATTAGTTGACAATGAAAGAATATGTATGCTGTTGATATTGCTAACGAAACAGGAGGAATTTTTGTTGGCTTCACTAATCAAATTAATATAAAGACATTTGCTCTTGCCTCCTGGTTTGCTGTAATTTGCCTTGTGAACTCCAAATTTAATTTGGTGGGCTGAATTTGTTGTTATTTTGGATTTGAATTATAGTCATAATTTGTTGGTGATAGAATGGTTTAACTTATGTATGGGTAATGGTATTCTTGATCTATGGAATTTGTTCTCTATATTGATATGTGCATGTCATTAATATAAAATGGTTTTGGACTCAATTGGATGTTCACTTTAATTTTAGTTCATATTGAATTTGTACATGAATTTAAATTGCAAGAATGAATCAATTAAATAAAAAATCAATTCTATGCAATTAGATTTAAATATTGTGATAGAAGATTCTAATCATGTATTTTGTCACAAACAACATCAATTACCCGCCAAAAAGTAACAAATAATTTTGGCGCCCAAATTAATCTGCCAAAATTAAATTGGAATCCCATAAAAAAACATTTTTCCCGCCAAAAATTTCAAACTACAAATTAATTTTCTACCAAATTTTTTTAATCAAGTGTGATAGACGTATGACATGTAAAAACTATCATACAATTATAAAATTATTTACCTAGTGTGACAGACGTATGACAGGTAAAAACTATCACAAAATTAATGATAGACTTTTTTTCTATCATGAATGAGTGACAGTGACATAGACGACTTTTTGATTTTCTATCATCCACCCCCGTTTATGACCGTTTGTTTCTGTCATCTATTCCTATTTTTCTTGTAGTGGCATCTAGCTGATCTATCCATCAAACATCCAAGGGGAGTGATTGAAGATGTGCTAGTCAAGGTAGATAAATTTATTTTCCCAATAGATTCCATTGTGCTTGATATGGAGGAGGACAAGGAGATACCCATCATCTTGGGCAGACCAATCTTGGCACGTGGCAGGGCATTAATTGATGTCCAAAAGGGTGAGTTGAGGCTACATGTCCAAGAGGAAGAGTAATATTTAATGTTTTCAATGCTATGAAATATCCGGATGACATTGAAAATTGTTTTTGAATTGATGAGATGAGTTCTATGGTATTAAAACATAAAAATTTACCTTTGGATGCATTAGAGCTAGCTTGACATGTTCTAATTTGCTAGATGAATTTGATGAATGTGAAATAGCTGAAAATGTAAATTGGATGGATTCCTTTGGGCAAAACAATAGGAAATATTTTGAGCCTTTAGGACAAGGACCTTCAAGACCTTTACCTTTGATTAAAAAACTACCAATTCTTGAGTTAAAACAACTACCTAGTCATCTTAAATATGCTCACCTTGGGGAGTCATTTACACTTCTAGTCATAATATCATCTAAGTTGACCAGAGTTTAAGAAGAAAAGTTGTTAAGAGTGTTGAGAGAACATAAAACTGCTATAGGGTCTATTTTCGATTTGAGAGGAATTAGTCCTTTAACGTGCATGCATAGAATTCTCATGGAGGAGAATTGTAAACCTTCAATTGATGCATAAAGAAGACTAAATCCCACCATGAAAGAGGTAGTAAGAGCTGAGGTGTTAAAATGGTTAGATGCTGGGATAATTTACCCTATATCGAATAGCTCATGGGTTAGTTCAGTTCAAATAGTACCACTACAAGGAAAATGATCATATTTGGTGGTTTTTACCTGTCAATATGTATATATTTTACGGTCAGTCAAAGTGACAATTATGTACCTGACTATATTTGACGGTTTTTGACTGTCAAGTATAATAGGTTTAAAAATTAAAAAAATATATATGCTTGGCGGTTTTTGACCGTCAAGTATAATAGTTTCAAAAATTTTTAAAAATATACTTGACAGTTTTTAGCCATCAAGTATTTAAAAAAAAATTAATATAAATATATAATAGGTATTTTAAAAAAATTAAGAAATTCATAATCTGCATCATTTATCACATTAAACAAATTTATCATAAAACTCCTACGTTCCCAATGAAAGTAAAATAAGATAATAATTTTAGAATGTTAAATAAACTTTTTTGTAATCAAGCAACACAATATTTGCCATTAAAAAGTCATGCTATCAGAAAGTAATTCTTTCTTGTATTTGAAGTCTCAACCATCTGCTCTTGGAGAGGTTGTCAGAGCATACAAACTCAAAGATAAGAAAAAACTGATATACAGCTGATTACTTAATGTTTCTCAGTAATCACCTCCATAATTTTCCTTGAAATGATCTGTAACAAAGACTTACCAGGGTCAATGAAAGGAATGTTGCCATCTCCAATGCATTCTGCAAATAACAAATGCCTATCTGTCTATTATAATCTAATGAAACTGCAAAATTTCATCTGGTTACAAAATTAATAATGATAGCAGTGCATAAAATAATAGTGCATAAAATAACAGGAGCATTTCAAAATTAATATTACTTGCAATTGGCCAAATGATAGTTGAGAGAAATGTTTCCACAGAGAAATATACAGATGCATAAAATAAATAAATAAATAAAATGTTTCACTGTTTTAAGTTCAAAATATTTCCTATTTATTCTTTCTTGACAACACAGACGCCATCCTAGTTGGACCAAACAAATATTTAACTGAAAATATGACAACGATATCAGCATCTTCCTTCGAAGCCCAGCCCCCAAGAAACCAAAACAGACAGAACTGCCCAAGTTGAAAAGTTACCTTATGATCCATAATAGCTGAGATACAGGAGTTGATGGTTGAGGTTGTCCAACGAGGACCGAAGCCAGTGAGTTCTTTGCCTTTGGTGAGCCATAGTCATCACCACTCAATAGGTCCCTTTTGGGATTAACTGCTGCTAAAGGAGTTACGCCATTAGCAGCAGGAGGAGCAGGAAGCAATAACTAATTCAGTGGTTGAGCCTCAGTACCACTACTTGAGGTCAATCTGTAGAAAAAAAACCCAAACTTTTTACAGCTCAAATAACAAGAAGCTATCTGATTAAGATTAAATCTTTCCATCGTATATTAATTGCCTATATGAACACAGATAATTGATAAATTTTTATTTAACGAACTCTAAATACAAGCTAAAATGAAATCTAAGAACCTTGATTTACGCATGAAATTGGCCCATTCCAAGGGCTTTTAAAGATTCCTTGTAATTTTAATAATAACAAAGACTTTACAAAATTTGTTAATTGATATTTACCAAAGATCCCAGGAACACTGGACCAACTTGAGGAGCCTGATATTACAAGCATATTCATATCCGAGTCCCAAGCAAGTCAATTGGATTCAGGTATAAAACCGTCAATAAATAAAGCAGTTCAAGTAAATCCATTTACCTTCCATCTGCCTGTTTAGTGGCATCTTTCTTATCAGCCAGTGGACCATCTATCTCTACAAGTGCTCCGCAAGGTTCAGGCTTGCGCTTCCCAATTTAACGATTGAGATCAAAGAAAGAAAAATAATCCAAACATAATCTAGAATAAGGGATTTCATATGACAAAGAAAACAGATTCTTTGATTATTTAATGCTGCAGCTCATGATTAAGCTTGCACTAAGTTGAGAATAATTCAAATCAGCAATAAGTCTACTACCAGAACTACTAATAGGATAAAACTTAACCTAATACATCACAAGGCTAATAGTACCAGCAATGAAAAAGGACAACATTGCTAATTTAAAAGTCTAAAAGATTATAATCAAGTTGAGATAATTGTCATAGCAAGCATAATAATACATTAAAACAAAAACATTAAATTAATAAAGCAATATAGAGGAATCAAAATATATGTATATGTATATATATATTCAACAAAATGATAATTGAGCATGCATGCTAATTTGCACATCAGATGAACATTAAAAGCATGAATATTTGTGGGCCATGAATATGATGACTAGCCAAAGATACCAAAAGATATAATCAAAATCACATCAACCGAAATATTTATTTACATCCCACATAAGTTGATGCACACTTGTTTTAATTATTCTAGATCAAGAAGCAATTTTGCGCTTAGTGGGACAAAAATTTGAGTGACTAGTCCAAGATATGAGAAGGGAAGTACTTGTGAATATGTAACCCGATTAAGGCCATGATTTGCTAGAAACATGAAACTGAAACTTTAAAATTTGCAAGTCCTTACCGGCTTTAATATTTGCTAGAGTCTCTCCTAGTCTCAATTTTTGCTTAAGCTTGACAATTTTTGTAATTAATTACAAATGGCCAATTATTAAACTGGATAAATAGTAGCAGTTTACTAATTGAAACCAATTAATGTTAAAATACAAACTTGCTCATCGGAGAGTCTTTGAATTTACGGCTCAAATGCATTTATAGCTTCTACAAGACGATATTGGTCCCTCACAATCTAGTAGTTCAAGCTCATACACTCCAAGTCTTCTTAACAATACCCAAAGTCTCCTAAACAAACACATGAATCCAAAAAAAGGAACAAAAATAATGAGCATCACACATGAGATCAATATCTTTGTAAATAATCGACTTACCATGATCACATTACATGTGCGTTACAACTATGCGGAGTGGTTATAGTTGTAATATAGGTCAACAAATTTCTGAAAAATGTCAAACAAGTGTGTTATTGGTAACGTTATTGTGTGGTTACCACTGTTTGGGGTGGAGTTAGGCGTCCATGTAAAAGACATCTTAGTTATAATTATATTGTTTGGTAGAACTATACCAAGGCCAACGAAAATCTACTCATGACTACCCCAGACAGTCGAAACTATAATGGCGTCAACAAAATATCTAAAAAGTCAAACTAGTGTTCAATGAAGGCTATTTAGTTGAATAGTAAACTATAACTTTTGAGTAAAGTTATACATTTCAACTTTGTATTTTAATTTTATATCCTAACTGAGGTGACAATTCACATATCAATTCATGAAAATACAATAATGTTATTTATTTTAACTTTATATCCTAATTTTGTATCCCAACTAAGGTTGCGGTTGACATGAATGTTTTATATTTTAACTTTACATCCCAATTTTGTATCCTAACTGAGGTTGCGGTTGACATGTTAATACATATAGATAACAATATCACATCTCTTTTAATTAATCAATTAACACTTCTTTTACATAGATTGACATGTCAACTGTAATCTCAGTTAGGATATAAAATTGAGATACAAAGTTGAGATGTATAATATTATTATAATATAATAGTCTTGGACATTTATTGGTTTGATTTTTTTCAAAAATTCGCTCTTTCTTAATTTTCTTTGATTAATGTTTCGAATGCCTAAACAAAGAACAGTAAAAATCAATGCTGTAAACATTAAGAAAATAAAAACCCTGGAAAGCAAATCAGTGGAAGTTTTCCAATGCCATGAGTTGAAGATCAACAAGTCCACGCCTTTCCAAGCGTTTCCAGCTTCAATGGAGTCTAGAGTCAATACTTGCCCAATTTTTTGCAAAATTATATCGACCAGATAAATTGTTCTATAGAGAAACAAATTTAATCCACACCCCTGCACACATTAATTTTCAATCATCAGCGACAGAGCTTTCTATTGTACTAATAAATAACTGTACTTATTATTATTAAAAAAAAAGTTTGATTGATCAATAATATATAGGCAAAATTCGGAAAACAAATAATTGTCTAGACTAGGATAGACGGCCATACAACTAACCACAGGTTGGAAGGTCCTCGTTACAGCTGTAAGCAGTGATGCACTCTGGTGCATGCTACCGCCGATTGTAAAATTTGATATAATGTTTATGTTTGTATGCCTATTTAACTTTAAATAGGCATAATTCAGAAAATAAGTAGTTTTTAATGCAAAAGCTAGAGATAATTTTTAACTTTAAAAGGATTTTAAATATGTTTTTGAATTGAATTTATGTCTAATATTTATTGAAAATATATCTAAGTGTCACTCAGTATGTAAATCATGAAATCGTTCCCTAGAGCCCATTGTTTCTGACCTTCTTTCTGCCAAGTTAAAAAAAATGATTGGTAAAGACATATAGTTCAGATTAAAAAAGAACAATTATGTTCTAGACCATAGGAAACGATAAATAATTTAAAAATAACAAATAAAAAGTAGTCTTTCAAACTTTTAGTAGTAAAGAGTAAAGAAATGAATTGAAGCTTAAACTAATAAATTATGACGACATTAGTTGATATTTTTGTTTAAATATCAGCCATATAAGAATAAAAGACAAAAAAATGAGCCAAATTCGGTAACAGATACTGAAGTGCTCAACCAACGAAAATTATACGACATGGAAATTTCGGTTCGTGGAATCTTCAGCAAATTGATAATCCATATTCCTTATCATAGACACATAACTCATTAATAATAACAACGTTCACGAAAGAAAGTGCATCATAAATTAATTCACTTCAGCGATGACATATTCACCTGATTCATAAAGTCTCTGAGCCAAATTATTCACTTAGGTATTTTATCAAACACCTAACCCCCTTCAGCAATTAAACTTCAACAGTTCAACAAGGAAATCAGGGGAACAATAGAATGTGAAAGTGAAACAAATAAACAAACATAATAATGAAGAAAAACAAAATAATAAAAGCAGAGTAAAAGTAAATAACAAAAAAAAAACAAACATAAAGTGAAGAAACAAACCTGATTCACTAAGTACCTAAGCCAAATTTCTTTGCTGCATCGAAAACCAATTCCTTTAGACATTTTTTCAAACACCTAGAAAGCACAACAAATCAGTTCTGTTTGAACTTCAACTAAGTCATGGAGTTGGTGAATCAAGTTTATTTAAGTGGAAAGAAACCAAAAAACTAAAATATAAAAAAGAACCAAAGCTAAAGTATTTTGCACAGAGATGATGAATCAGGTTTATTAGTGCTCACAGAAGAGGAATAGAGGATTGATTCTAACTCTGAGATGGTGAATAACTTCTCACAAATAGAACGCAATAAATTATCCATAACATTAAAAATTAAAAGCCCTAATCTTACTTACTACGTCCTAAATCCCTAATAAACTCTTATACAAATTCAATACGAACTTAAAATAGTAATAAGGACATTAAACCCAATTATAGTCAATCTTGAGGCAAAATCCTTGTCAACCTTAATACAAATTATCAAATTTCACACCCATTGATGAAAAATTTTCCTAAAATCAAATTTTGAGCCATAATCAGAAGCAAAATTCCAATGAAGTTCCCAGATCTATCCCGCTGGATTATTTTTTGCCCTGCCCCACCATTGTCATTTACAATTTTTTTTTTCCAATCTCATGTTTATAAAAAAATTAAACAATATATCTGTTGGAAGTAAAATCACACATATGCACAACAACCAATCCAACAACTAACAACTATCATTCTATTAAATATCTAATATTACTAAATGAATAATAATTCAACAAACAATACCAAAAAACAAAATCAATAAGTACATAACTACACCTATAACAAGCACTCTAGTTAAGCATGCTTACAACAATGAAAGTATTCCAATACCAATTCCTCATCTTCTTCTTCAACCACTCTCTTACTAGTAGATATCGCAACATCTTTAGAATCTTGATTAAGGTTTAAATCACCACTTGGATTTAGGGTGTTTGACATACCCATTTCTTATTGCAAAGACATTGTTTATCAAAAAAAAAAAGCATAAAAAATATGCAAAATTAAAATAGAATTAAGGAATAAAAACAACTAGAAAGTGACACCACTGCAATTAGATCCATTTATCAACATTACAATAAACAAATTTTATAGGTTAAAGTGAATAAGATATGTCATAAAGATTATCGTAACATAAATATCATGACTAAACTATGAACTGTTTTCCATAAAGTTTGATAATAATAATCAATTACCGTATACAAAGATCATGAATAAATTGTTAGCTATATCTAATGTATCAATAATCATTAAAGTGATATGGATATTTATGCACATAAACTACTGGCAAATTTTCTTGAATTTAATCTTAGTTCTTTCTGTCATGCTTCAAACGTACTATGTGAATATTTTTAGAATTATTTTAATCATATTTAACATTAATATTATGAATAAATTATGAACTATTTTTATTTAGTTTTAGAATGTTTTCAAAGCACTTGTGAGACAAAATATAACACGATAGCTGATAAATAAATAAAAAACCTGAATAAAATTCACTTTTAAAATGAATTGAATGCAGGCAATTTCAATAAGATTTAAATGTAAATCAATTCTCAAACTCTAATAGACAAATAATCCTCCTTATCATTTGCTCTTAAATCATATTTTGGAAATTATGTGATTAATGTCAGCTAATTGCATTAAATTAAGAACCACCAGAAAAAAAAAGAAAGATGCATGCATGATCAAGTCAAACATTGAAAGCTACTCTGTTATGCCCCTGAAACCATGTGTGATTAAGAATTATACCACAGCAAAAATAATAATAATAATAATAATTGGCTAATAATTGTTATGCTCACAAGTTAGCTTAAGAAATTTTCAAATTACTGTAAAATTCTGTATGTTTGTTGATACATAATATTATTTTCCATTGGCTTTCTCTGAAAATAAGATTTTTTACTCAATAAGTAACAAGTCTCCACTTGAAAAGTTTAACAATTTTTCGGTCAGTAATTTGAAAGAAAAATAAAAGTACAATATTCAGATTCAAATATAACACAAGGAAGGCATGATTATGCTCAAATGCCAATAATTTACTTGATTTACAAGATAAACACAACAAATTAAGCAAACACAAGTGAGTGACGATTTCTTCAAATTAAGCAAACAAATTAAGTAAATGTAAAGCATGGACCTTTAATTGATTTACAGGTTCAAGATTTACCTTAAGCTGACAAGTCTAGTATGGAGGCGAGCTGCCATAGAGGAGGGTGGAGCCATGGAGGCGTGCTACAACGGAGGACGTGCGGGACTTGGAGGCAAGCCGCAAGTGAGGAGGGTGTAGCTGGAGGTGGTCGGAATGGAGGATGGTGGAGTGGACTGGAGGGCCAGCGACGGTGGAGTGGAGGGGCTACGGTGGAGTGGAGGACATTTAGGATATTAGGAGATTAAGGTCAGAATGTGAAGTTCATTTTCTATATCCATTAAAACTTATAAAAATCATCCCTCAAAAGCACATATAAGGCGTATTATGTTTCATAATTTTTATTTACACACTTATACTGTACGGGATCGGGCAAGGCAAAAAAGACTAGAAGTTGGACCCAGCCCCGGATAGGGTGGCATACCCTCCGACCTGGACCCACGTCTAACATCAAATAGAGCGACACAAGGCCGCCGTGCATGCATGAGTTATAGCGAACCCCAAACATTGCGGAATGTTTCCTAGTTTCAAAGAAAATGGGGAGTGCTAACCGTAAAGTTTTAAGTTAGAGAGAAAATTTAATACTTTACAATGGGTCAAAATGGGGAGGGTTGTTGGATTTGTAAAATCCAGTATGATTTTTTTTAAAAAAAATTATCTAAATAATAAATTAACTACTGAAAATTTTTAATTTTAATCTCTATTAGTTAATTATTATTATTATTATCTACAATAATAGATGTTACAATTTATATTTTTAAATTTATTACTTTCTATGTTTAATCTAATATAATAAAAATTATTATCATTTAATCTACAATAATGGTGTAAATAATTACTTAGGTGGAAAATCAATCTTTATTGTAATTATGATTATGATATCATAATTATATATAATTTATTAATTGATTGATTAGTGCACATGATGAGTAATTAATTTAGACATTATTTATGTTGAATTATTTAACCTGTTAATCTTTGATTCTTTGATTAAATATTAATTTACTTGATTATCTTATAAATCAAGTATTTCAAATTATTTAATTTTATATTATACATAACAATTCATAAAATTGTTAAACAATTTTAAATTTTAAATATGTGACATCGTTATTTTCTATTAAATCTATTAGTCAAAGAGTAATGCTACTCATACAAACTAGTTATACAAACTCACACGTACAAACTGATGTGGCATCTATATATGATCGTCACATCACTCATATTAATTAATGTCATTTATTATTAATATATATTTATCAAATTACTGTATTTATTTATCAAATCACATTCTGCCACATCAGTTTGTATGTGTGAGTTTGTATAACTAGTTTGTATGAGTAGCATTACTCGGTAGAGAAGTTACCTAATTATTTTATTCGATTTAGAATATAATTATATAAATTAATGCTAGATATAATTTAATTTTAATTTTATGACATTTTTAATTTTGCTAAATTGATTCTAAATCAGTTTAATAATAAATGACATTAATTAATATGGGTGATGTGGCGATCATATATGGATGCCATATCAGTTTGTACGTGTGAGTTTGTATAACTAGTTTGTATGAGTAGCATTACTCTCTCTATTTAGTTGATTTTTATCCAATTCCATGATAATGTGCATTAACTTATGCAATTTGCTTACATATAATAATAAATGACATTAATTAATATGGGTGATGTGGCGATCATACATGGATGCTACATCAGTTTGTACGTGTGAGTTTGTATAACTAGTTTGTATGAGTAGCATTACTCATAATTACCTTAATCGAAGGCAGTCCAATAAAAGATGTAAAAATTCTTTACTTGTTATTTGATTTAGTACTAATTCAATTCTAAATTACAACTCTTTTATATGTAGTTAATTGTTTAGGAATCAAATAAAATAGTTTCTATATTTTGTTTGATTGAATATAATTACAAATAATTACACCAATTGAAGCAATCCTATATTAAACATTCTAAATTAGTAGTCCTTTGATTAGTTAATAATTAATGTTTTTAAATAAAATGCTCTGAAATGTTAATTGATTAGCAATTCAATCAAATAATTTTTGCTTATATTTTAGTCTACAATTTCCTAGGATAAGTTTATACCTATTCTTTAGGAAGTGGGGTTATTGCAATTATAGTTGAATTGATCACTACAAATTAAGGATTAGTTCTTATATAATCTTGATGAACACTTAAATATGCATGTTTAATAAGAGTTTAGTTCATCATATTGCATTAATAGTATCATTAAATTCCTCAACTTAAGCATATTTGTAGCATTTGCATCTTTGGAATTAATTTCTCTTAATTTTGGTTTTGTTACAGGTTCGGTAAAATGGGCATAACTCTCTATTTATAGATCAGAATGGTGCAATTCTTAATGTTTTGGAAAGCTGATTTAATTTTCTAAAGATTGCATTTCACAAGCATCATCAAATTCGGGCTCTTAGTGGACCAAAATTGGGCTTGAAGTGAACCCATCTATAGTCTCGGCCCAATCTGACCAGGCCTCAGTATTTGGACCGTATCTCTCAAAATACGTATCCAAATTGTGCAAATCAATATGTTCTAGAAAGCTGAGAGAAATATCTACAACTTTCATGAAGACATGTGATTAAAATTCACAATATTTCGATGTCAAAATTGATGGTCAAAGTCGGTGCCTAATGATCCCAATTGTCAAAGATATTTACAACTAATATTTGACAATTATGCCCTTGTAATTTGACAAGTTTGCCCCTGGATGTATCTATAAATAGAGGTGCCTTGTGACCCATTAGGGCATCTTGGCCTTGGCTTGAACATTTTGGCTTTGGCTAGGATCTTGTATTGTGTTTTGTGTGTTTATGTTATTAATGAATTTCCTTTTCTTGCATTTTATTTTCTTTCTATTATAATGTTCTTCTAATTTCTCTTTTGCTAAGGTGAAAGGGTGAAACCCTTGATATGGGAATAAGGATTCTCTAACCCTTAATATGTGCTTAATAATCTTAATCTTATAATGTTTATTCAATATGATTTATATATAATTTCTTAATCAATCTTGACACCACTCGTAAAGTGGAGGTCTTGATCCATTGTCGACAATCCTTGGCACATCAAATGCTTTGATCCTTTCTAGATGATGTATGGTTCTTCTTTACCGACACGAATCTAGTTAGGAACCTTGATTTGTTGTAGACATATGGTGATTGGCACATTGGATGTTTGAACCCATTTACAAGAAGTGGTATAAATATTGGTAATGAAACAAATATAATTCATATAACTAAAATGGTTTAATTATCCTTATTTGAAATATCAAGGGCGGATCCCCTAACCTTAGCCTTCATTGTTATTGTGTTAATTCCTCTTGCATTTTAATTATTCTATTTTTTTATAAACTTTTTATTTTATTTACTATGGTAGGTTCTACCACCTTATGAAATTATTATTTAATTTACTATGGTTGGTTATACCACCTATTTCCATGGATGGTTTTACCCCCTCTTGCTTTTTGTTTTATATTTGAATGGTCGATAATACTGCCTACCATCTTACATACTTGTTGATATTATCATGTCATCTCTTTGAATCATCCATATCACATTTGTTTAGCTTATAATTTGTAACGCTTAAATTCCCTTCCTCGTGGATCGACCCCGGTCTCACCGGATTTTATTACTTCGACACTCCTATACTTGGGAGACAACCCTATTTTCGGATGTATCAAGTTTTTGGCGCCGTTGCCGGAGAAGGTAAAAATTGGCATGCAAAATTGTAAGTATTCTTTTTTCTCATCTTGGATCTAAATTTTTTATTTTTTTTAAGTGTTCATCTTTTCCTCTCTTTTCTTCTCTCTTTCTTGCATGAAAATTTGGTCACGAACATCTAGTGGTAGACTTGTTAGAAAAACATCATCTTCCTTAGAAAACATGGCCGATAATCATGAGGAAATATTCACGGATGAAGGGGACAACCGTTCGTAACAAAATGATTAAAACCAACGAAGAACCCTCAGAGACTACATGAATCCGGTAAGGACTAGTGCACTATCTTGTGTAGTTTCTCCTCTAGATTCAATCCATTTCAATTTCAAACCAAGTTTTGTTCGACTTCTACCCACTTTTCATGGCCTTGACATGGAGAACCCATATTCGCACTTGAAACTCTTTAAAGAGGTATGTAGCTTCTACACTGACCCAAATTGTAGCATAAACACTATTAGATTAAAGCTTTTTCCTTTTTCTTTGAAAGATAAAGCTAGAACATGGCTACAAAATTTGAGGTCGAATTCCATCAGTTCATGGGATGAGATGAAACAACAATTTTTTGAAAAAATTTTTCCTACCGATAGAACAAATTCTCTTAAAAGACAAATTTCTGATTTCTCTCAAAAACAAGGGGAAACCCTTTACCAATGTTGGGATAGGTATAAAGAACTACTTAATACCTGTCCTCACCATGGGTTTGAAACTTGAAGAATAGTTGCACACTTCTATGAAGGGTTAACACCTCAAGATAGGCAACTAGTAGAATTAATGTGTAATGGAGAATTTAGAGAAAAAGACCCTGAGGAAGCACTTGACTTCCTAGATTCCTTGGCAGAAAAGGCACAAAATTGGGACACTGCTGGCACCTATTAGGTACCAGGCAAGGCCCCAACCTCGACATCCAATAGAGGCATTTACAACCTTAGGGAAGACCATGACCTTCAAGCCAAATTTGCATCCCTAGCCAGAAAAGTCGAGGCTTTAGAGATGAAAAAGAGTGGTCAATTGAATCTATTCAAAGACAATTCCTGTAAACATTTGTAATGACAATGACCGATATCACTGATGATTATGCCCAACTTTGCTCGTTTATGTGGAATGTCTCCATGATAAGCCAATGCATTAGACACACTTTCAAAAGATACCAAATCACAATCCATATTCACAAACCTACAATCCTGGTTGGAGAAATCATCCAAATTTTAGCTGAAAAAATGACAATCATGCACAATCTTCACAAGTCCCTTTTCAAGCACAACAAAATTTTCAAAATCATGTATATGCTCCTCCTCCTAAGAATGACCTTCAAGAAACATTGCATTCATTCATTACAAAGCAAGAGACTTTCAATAGCCAAACTGCTCAAACATTAGCAAATTTGTCAGAAACTCTTGCAAAATTTGCATCTACATTTAGCATCCAAGAGAAGGGAAATTTTCCTTCTCAAACATTGCAAAACCCCAAAGATCAATCTAACTCAAATGCAGGAAGTTCAAGTAACCATTACTTTGACCAAGCCAAGTCAGTCATGACCTTTCGCAATGGTAAGATTGTTGAAAAACACATTCCTGACCCTTGTGAGAAAGAAGAAGAATCGATCTCTAAAGGGCAGGAAGAGGTTACCAAACCAACACCTAGCGAAGAGGAAACCAAATCCTCATCTGTGCCTCCATTTCCTCAAGCATTAGCCACACAAAAGAAGCCAACTCACAATTCTGAAATCTTTGAAATTTTCAAACAGGTAAAGGTCAACATTACCTTGCTTGATGTGATCAAACAGGTAACCGTTCTTATTGCAAATATTTTTGAAACAGACTTAGGCACTGTGAAAATAAAACTGAATGTGAAAAAACAGAAGAGCCATTTCTGCCGAGCAAGGTAAGTTCTATTCTTCAAAATCATAGTGCACAGTAGAAATAATAAGGTACATACCAGGATTTGTCCTACACAATTTTTCATGTGTTTTGGTGAGACACATAAAATTGAAACAAGCTTTTAACTTGATCTTGGTGCTAGTGTGAATTTGCTTCCATACTCAGTTTTTAAAAAACTCAATCTAGGTGAGTTAAAACCGACTTCTGTGACTCTTTTGCTTGCTGATAGATCAATTAAAGTACCAAGAGGAGTAGTAGAAGATGTATTAGTTCAAGTTAATAAATTCATTTACCCAGTGGATTTTATAGTCTTGGACACACAACCAGTGGAAGTAAGCAATTCAATTCCTGTTATTTTAGGGCGTCCATTTCTA